>JAAGAY010144271.1:14308-43711 GCA_011801015.1 Ardeotis arabs
AGGGAGAACAAACTCCCGTCTTCTTAATTTTGATTCGTGTCCTTTTTTCATTTCATGTATTTTAAAGCGAGTTCCGTAGCTCATCCTCGATAGAGCGACGAAACCTAAAAGACCAGATTTAAAGCACTCTGGTTTAAACGGAAAACCACGCGCTAGCGGACTGGTGTCAGCTCATTTGCCGAGTCCTTGAAATTCCGTGACGGCCTCAGGCCGGCGGCCCTTTGGCACGCGGGATCCCTTCCTCAGGAGCCCGAATGGTTTCCCCTTCGAGTGGCGTGGCTCGAGGTCGATGTCCTTCAGGTGGCCAGCACCTGCTCTCGGGTACACTGCAGAACATTGAATTCCTTGATTGGGTGTTTGATAATTTCATCCGGCCCCTCCAAGTGCATGCACTGAAAGTATGCTTTTTTTTTTTTACCAGGTGTATTTCTCCGATCTCTGAGTTCTGTCGTATCCCATAGATGCACTTTGGGTTTGTAGCAGTGACCGTGTTTGGTAACTAGCTGAGGACTTTGTTACAAACCGTGAATGTCTTGTGCTTACTCTGGTATGCAGGAAACAAGGAGGTGCTTTAAGAATAACTTCAGTTATATTGTGGTTTTTTGTTTTTTTTTACTGCCTTTTTTTTTTTTTTTGTTTTTTCAAAGAGTTGCAGGTACAGTGGGGTCTGGTTCCACAGTGCGAACTCTGAGCAAGTGTGCTTCTCTCCAGAGATGGTTTTAATTCTGTGATAATTTAATTACCTAAAAGTTCTCATTAACGTTTTACCTCTTTGTTAATAGCAAGAAACTGCTGTCTGCTAGGGACTTTTCAGGTACAGCGCAGTGGGCATTACATGAGGTTTATCATTTTGTAGGCATCTGGAGTAAAGTGTTTTTGGCATCTTGGAGAGGTATGAAAAGTGCTCCGAGGTGCCGAGGTTTGAGCTCTTCTTCCTGTGATTCTAGGAGGAAACACTTTTGTTTTTTTTTTTTCAGAGAACTTAGTTCATTTTCTCTTGTGGTTTTTTTTTTCCCCCACTCCTTGGGCACTTTTCTCCAGCTGTCTTGGCCACCTTACCGATAGAGGTGTTCAGGAGGGGAGAAGGGGGCTAAATCCCCGTTGTTTTGTTTAACAACTGAAAGGATGTTGCAGCTAGCTTCTAAACAGAACTGCAAACCTGACTGTATCTCTTTACAGGCCCGAAATTTGTAACCTTGCACTTAAATTCAGAATGTAGCCTTGCACTTAGCCACGTTGTCAGAGACTCGGGCAGTGTAAACGCGATGCTGCTTCACTCCGTCGATCCTCCGCTGTATTCCTGGAGCTATCCATACGGGGACAAGTTGATTTCTGTTTCAACTTGCACCACCCAAAAATCGAGTTCCAAATGCGGAATAGTACATGAAGGAGGAAATGTCTTGAATGTATTTTCTGGGCACAGCGGCTCTGGAGTGTGACTGTACTTGCTTGAGATTCACTGTCACAAAAATACGGCTTTCTGTAATACCGCTTTACTGAACCACTCGTCAGAGAGTGCTTTGGTTTGTAGCGGCTTTGATTTCCTTTTCCTGGCCGGGATGAGGAGATGTAGCATCCCAAGCATCGCGGTGAACTGAGAACTTGAATGTGGCAGCGTATCTTGAAAAGAAATTTTGGTTTTATAGCTGCTTTGCTTTCGAAATGGAAACGTACAAGCCTCATTTAATGCTCTTAAACGTTTGAGGGTAAAACCCAGGATCTCTGGGTTGTGGTCCTTCAGTGTGAATGTAACGGACTTAGATGGCAGAATTCAGCTGTTCATCTTACTATTAACAACGAGAGGTTTTTTTTGGTTTTTTTTTTGAAATGACACCGATAATGCAAATAACTATGTTTTAGAGGATACAGCGTATTTACCACTTACTGCAAAGAATGTTTTAATTCTCGCGGGTGTCTGTTGTGTGCCAGCAGGTAATCAACACTGCTGCTAGCTCACTTGAAGTGCCGCTCGCCTTTCGAGGGAGTTTTCTTGTTGCATCTGACGTGAGTCGCTCGCAAGCACTGGGTTTTAAAGGAAAGGAACTTGAACCGCTGGGAATTCAAATCTGCCCTAAACAAAAAAAAAAAAACAAAAAAAAAGAAGCACTAACGTTTGTGTTCAACACTTAAACTTGCTGAGAACAGTGTTTGTTACGCTGGTACGCAGTAGGCACCTGGTTTTAAAAGCCGTAAAACTTGGGGTCAACATAGCTTGTCAAAGCAAACTCAGTGTGGGAACCCTTTTGGAAGGTGCATCCTAGGTGCACTTCAATTCTGTCCTTGTGAAATTAGCGGTAGTTGCACCTACCACGGGCTTTTATGAGTCAGACCTGCGCTGCGCTGGAGGGCAACAAGGAACAGGCGAGGCTGTATTTGACTCCAGGTTTTCTGGTTGTGTGTTTGATGGAGTACCTGCTTCTTTAAATCTGGTTTATTTGTGGTTGCTGCTCTTGTTTTGTAAGCAAGGATTTTACCACCCTTTGAGGGTTCTTAATGTCAAAACATAGTTGATTGGCAACATTTTTTTTGCCAGCAGTTAAGTTCACGTGCTGCCATCAAGGCTGGTGCAGCTTGGTCGGCTGCGCTTCTCTCTTAGGCTCTGAAGCGTGCGCCGTTGGAGTTACTGGCCACTCAAAGTCGTCTTGGCCAGGGCTGAGCGCGAGAAGTCCGTGTGTAGTACCACTTCTGTATAGAGCAAAACAGATGTAGCAGACTGGAGCTCTCTGGTTGTGTTTGGCATGACGTTGCTCTAGCGAGAGCTCCGTGTTTCTCATGCGTGCAGCCGCTGTTCCTGTATTTCATCAGTTTGTCGAATTAGCCTGGAAAAAGGATGTCCTTTTCCTGAATCATTTCATAGTTGTGCTTTATGCTTTGGGGAAAGAACCTCAAATGACTCATACTTCTGTTTAAGATTCTAGTTTAGTTTGGAGATTTTTTTGTTGTTGGTTTTTTTTATTTTTTTATTTGGAAACTTTACGCAACTTCCTTGGCCGCCGGCCAGTGGCTTTGTTTGCTCCCGTCTAGTGACCGCTCCGCTGCTCCCTGGGACTGCGGCACCAACGCTGAGGGTGCCCCCAGCTCCAGAGCTTTCAGGCTCCTGGGTTACAAAAACCGAGGCACCCTTGTAAGCATCGTAGAGAGCAAAGTGCGTTATGTGCCAGGCAGACAAATCTTACCACCACCCCCTCTTTTCTTTTTTTTTTTTTTAAATTTTTCTTTACGAGGATGTTAAAGGATTGAAACGTTTGATGACAACTTGCTCAGCCCCCTGTGGAGGGCAGAGGAGAGAGTTGTAGATTTCTTGCATTGGCTGGGGAACCATCTGCTTGGTGGTAACCGAGGTGAAAGGCCTTAAGTATTAACGGGGAGGAGGAGTGAATCAAAATTGTGAAGGCAGGCTCAAAAACTCTGAGGACTCAGGGAAAATGGCTTGGAAAATCATAGTTCCTGGCTTTAAGAAAAACAGTGTTGAGGGCAGTGCTCCTGGGGAGTCTGCTGTACACCTGTTGAACAGATACGAGAGTGGAAGAAATTATTGCCACGTGACTGTAGAGCTTTTGGGGTTCTTTCCCGTTCGTCTCCCCTGTTTTTTATTCCTTTCTGCAGATAGCACCGAAGGACAGATATTCCAATGATTTATAAACTGAATGATGAGATGTTTTTTTGTGTTAGGCTTAAAGCAGACCGTATGGTTCAGAAAATGGTTATCTGAATAGTCAGCGTCATGCAGTTTTGATTGTGTGAAAATGATGGATGAGAAATACTACTTGAATGGTAACAATTTTAAATTATATTAGGTGTGTCTTTGATTTGACCTTTTCTTTAACATTGGAGTTGTCTGCTGTTAGAATTATGCAGCAAAAATGAGAACAAAAGAGAAACGTGTAACACTACATTTCAGATTTTTGTTGATAAGTTGCCTTCAGGAACTATTCTTTGAGGAAAGTCAACCGAATTAGCAATAACGCGGTTGGTTTTTCTCCTGGTTAATTATTTTGCCGTGTCCCATTAACTATTACTGAAAGCTGAATAACCGTCAGTACTGTAAGCCTGGTTTAACCTTGGTCCAAAAAGAAGCCCTGCACTACTGGTTATGCATCTATACCTAGAAGGTGACTTCATTGCAAGGTTTCGTGCCCGTGGGTGGTATTGGTGCTTTTTGAAGTCCAAGTAGAATATTCAGAAAGGCCTTGTAGCTCTTTATGTTCATCTGTATGGTGCAGGGAGAGGAAAAAACCTGTTGTATGCATTTGTATTGAAATAACGTTTCCTTTCCTCCTGCAAGCAAAGCTGGTGGACTGCAGAAGACAACCGCACGGAATACCAAGCTCTAATGGACCTTTGGGAAGAGAAGCTGTGGCTTGTGTGGAATTTACATGGGCCTCTTGATGGAAGAAAGCTTATCTGTTTAGTATTTGTGCATTTTACTAAAATGGCAGCTTTAAAAAAAAAAAAAAGTTGTGTATCTGCTATTGTGATGCCAATGCCCGTGTTTTAAGTGGAAAAAAAAAAAAATGACCTCTTTGCTTTGTGCTGTGTACACAAGATTGCTGGAAAAGTAAAGGAATACCCTTTTTATGGCTCACACAGCTTGAAAGTAGCTGTCACTCAAACATGCGCTCACAGTTGAGCTGATTTTGTTTCATTCTAAATAAATTGTTTCTTTTGAGGAAAATGGTTTTTCTGCCTGGAAGTGAATTGACGACAAACGTTTGACCCCTTTGTTTGCAGCGGAGGGGTTGCTGCTGCTGCCGCTCGATGTTTGATCTGATAGTTGTGGGTCTTGTGAGCAAGAAGCAGGGAGGACCGACACGTTCGCGTTGACCGGCCTGGTGTACCAAATCGGAAGAAATCTAGTTGATTGTTTTCCTGTGGCACCCCCTTTGTTTGCAGTGAAAAAGGGGGTGACTTGCTGCTTTACTCCTCACCTTGACGAGGAAGCGGTGCTGATGCTGGCATGCAAGGAGCACCCCGCGTCTCAGAACGGTGTACAAGTCTGGGGCTTCGCTGGTTTGAAGAGCTGGAGTTCCTGAATTTTAAGTTTCTGATTTATTTTGTTCACCCAACACGTTTGCCTTTAGTTCCGATTTTTTTTTTTTAATTTTGAAGAAAAAAAAGTTTGAAATCACTTTGAATCTTGCACGTAAACCTTTGCAGCAAATTGCCAAAAGAAAAAAGAGAAATGAGTCCTTAAAAGTGTTTAAATGCTGTTAATAAAACCTTTCCTGACACACGTGAGGCGCTCCTCCATCTCCAGGGGCTTTGCAGCAGTTATGGGTTTAGTGCTGAATGGATGAAGAGTTCCTGAGAGCTAGAGTCGGTAATTTAAAACCGTTGCGTTGGTGTCCCAGTGCCTTATTTTGACCGGTTTTGAAGCAAATGGTTCCACACGCCTCGGATGTGCATGCACCCTGATCGCGTCCCAGGTACGACTGCACGCTTGCTTGCGGTCGCCTCCCTGTGTAGTACAGATGGTGAGAGGATAAAACAGAGGCGGCCGGAAAATGTCGTGTGCGCTGCGTTCTCCTGTACTGGGGGCTCCTGAGCTGTGGAAGGCTGTTCCAGTGCAGGAGCACAACTCCATGTTTGCCGCAGGAGACTTCGGGGCGCGTTTGACAACCGCAGACATCGAGAGGAAGCTAACACTGCTGCATCGTTGGCTTCAGAGACCCCTCGTGTTGTTGTGCTTGCCGGTCTCTTAGAATTAATGTGAAGTGCAGACGAAGACGCCTTGAAATGCAAGCCTGCCCTGATTGCCTTGACGTACGTTAACCTCCCGCGGATAACGAACCGGCAGCCCTGCAGGACCCTTGCCAACCATCCTAGCCAACCAAAGGATGCCGTGGTTGTGCTCTGCAAGGTGTCTGTTCCCGGGGCAGCGAGCTGTGTAAATCCTGAGACAGGTAAGGAGGCTTACGAGGTTCAACTGAATTGTAATGTGAAAGAAGATTGTTTTGCTGTTCGCTTTTTTTGCTGTTTTTTTTTCTGATTCTACAGTTTACTAACTCTTACTAATGTATTTACTTCGGTCAATGTGCAGCTCCATCCGCTCTGGAGATGGGAGCGGAGGAGCAAACTCTTCGATGTATCTTCTGTGGGTTTTTTTGGGGGCTTCCCATTAAAGAACGCAAGGTTTCTCTCCCTACCTGGGGCAAGAAGCCGTGCAGATAAAACCGAAGGTTTTCAGCTTGGTGACCTGGAGCCGTTATTTTGATTTCATGAGCTGCTTGAATTAACACCGCTTTAACCCGGAATGCTGTGTATGACTTGTGTATGTTGGGATGGAAAGCCAAGCCAATGATGAGGCGAAGCATTGTATGTGTTTATGGGATGCTAGTGTAAGCGTTTAAATTAAGATGTTAATTGTAAATGAGAGCAATTGTCGATATTGCTGGTAACGAGGGGAGGGAAGTGGGGACACTCTTGAGATGCCTTTTCTTCCAGAAGTTGGTGTTTCTAGTTAAAGTTCATATTTTTGCAGTGTATTTCATGTTCTGTCGAGATGTCACCTCTGAATCTGGTGTAATTTGAAGCGTGGTGTAAGAAGTTTGGGGCTGGTACTAATAACGGGAGGCGCGTTTGAACCCCCGATCCGGCTGGGTGGGTGATGCCGGCGGGAGATGAGAGATGTGCTAGCGTGACCCACAGAAAGGAGGTTATTTTGGACAAGCTGGCTAGCCGCTCCGGTAACCGGGCGCGTGCTTCAGGGCTTGGGCGCTCTCCCACTTTTTGGGTATGCTGGTGTTACCGCAAACGGGGCCGTCGCTGGCTGTTCCAGAAGAGGTCATAGAATCATAGTATCATAGAATGGTTAGAGTTGGAAGGGACCTTCAGAGGTCATCTAGTCCAACCCCCCTGCAAGGAGCAGGGAGTCTGCCTCTGAGAGTCTGCCTCTGACTCAGATTTCGCTGTGTGTTTAACCAAGAGATTGCTCCCGGTCTCCTTTACACTGCGTATTTATTCCGGAGACCTGGAGGTACCGTGGGATGCGGTGTGGGATGGTTCTCCTGTGGTTGCTTTGCAGTAGCGAGTGGTTTTTGTGCTGGCTCTGCCCCTCTGCCTTCTGACTTGGTGACGGGGATGCTGCAGCTGCCAGGTGAAGCCAGGCTTTTGTTAGACCTGGTCCCTTTGAAGGGTTAAGTGCTCTATATGCATCACGTTAATTTGGCTAACGAGACTTCTGGGGAAAGTGGATTTATTAAGAGAACCATTTAATTAACTGCACTGCAGCAGAAAGCGATGCGAGTGGATTAGACAGGGAACGGGTTATTTGAATTCACACGGTTTTTTAGAATTGCGCTTTTACCAGCCGCAGCTGAATTAATAAGTTTAAAACATCAGATGGCCCAGATTCTGCTCTTCGCTAATAACGAGCTTATGTTCGCCTCGTGCTGCTGGTTTACTATCAAATGGCAAATGCTCTCTGAGGATACGCTCTTGCTGTCTCTCGTGGGCGCTTTGGTGCGAGTCCGTCGGGCAAGGCGTCTGCAGAAAGGCCAGGGAGAGAAGGGGGAAACATCTTGGGCTGATGTCTCTGTGATTCCCGTTGTCCCTCCTTGGGTTATTGTCTCACAGCTGCGTGCCTGAGTTTAATTATAGCTGGTTTGAGAACTGGGGGAAGAAAACTCGTAGGGCAGAGGAAGCTGCTGGAGGGCTCGGCCAGCCGCGCGCGGTGCGATGGCTTACTGGGGGCCGATTAACAAGAGCCTGCTGGTGTTCATCCTGTCTGCTGGTGTGCTGGTGGGGTTGAGGCGCTTCTAGTAGGAGCGGAGGACGTGTATGTGGTGGCACAAAAGTTTGCTGCTTTGTCGATCCTTCGTATCCCGCTCCAGGGATGTATTTAATGAAATGTGGTTGAAGAGTTGAGCCGTGGATGCTGTCAAACCGTGATGGTGTTGCTGTGGGTTGACGAGTTGCCGCCTCCCAGCCCAGCTCCTGTGCCCACGCTTTTGGGATTGAGCTCGAGTGTGTTGTCCCGGGATTGGGATGGGCTGTGCGTGCGCGCGGTCAGCTTCCACGGATGAGCGGATGAGCTGTAGGTTAATTGTGGGTAACGGATATTTCATCTACTTATCGCTGCCTTGACCTTCATGCCTAGTTCTGCAACCGGATCTGAAGATCGGTCTGGAGATTTTTAGCTATCTTCAGTATTTCCTGTCCCCGGATCCAGTGATAGGTCAGGCTGACGTGGAGCGAGGCGTACGACTCGGTCCAGCGCCCTGCCCCGAACTGGCAGTTTTCCCTGTCATTTCTGCCACTTGTAGCGAGTGAGCGCTTAGATCCTTCGGTCTGTGCCTCCTTTCCTATGCAAGTGCTGCATTTCAGGCCTGTAAAACTAGACACTTTGGGCATGCCTCAGAACACACGTAAGGTGCAGAAGGGTTTTGAGTTAAGGGAAGCCAACGAGGTCTCCTGAGGGTTGCTGTTAAGTTCGTGTTGCCTTTCGAGGGGATTTTGTCCTGCGGACCGTGGTGGTTGCAGCCCACTCGGCCAAGGGGTTGCGTTTGGTCATTGCCCGCAGCGTCGGCAGGCTGGCCTTGGGCGCTTCGGCTCTGAGCCCAGTGCCGCTGCCAGCCTGGGCAGAGGGTCGGTGCAGGATGAGCTCTTGAACCACCTGAGCCGCGGTCGTTGAGGCTTGCGGGGAGGGCACGGCGAGGAAAGGGACATCGTTGTTTCTCGTGCTGCTTCTCTTGGGTGGATGAGTCCAAGACTCCGTGTTTCACGTCCGCCAGCCCAGCTTTCTTCTCTTGCACTGAGGCGCATCAGCGTAGACGCGTTCCTGGCTGTCAGATGTCTTTTAAGAAGCGCCTTTGCTCTTCCTCGTCGCACGCAGACTTGCGTCCCAGCAGCAGGTTGGGGCTGGGAGAGCCTGGTCCTGGATCCCCCATCCCTGCGACCGCCCTTACCTCAGCCGGCTGGGCCGCAGCTCCCGTTCCCTGCTTGACCGAAGGCTTGAGCGGTTGGAAATATTGGCGTTCTGTTAGTCACCGCGTTGTGGTAAAGACACCTTTTGCCTCTCCGGGCCAGAGTGCAATCCTTGCCGTGTCTTTGTCCACGTGAGAAATAGCTGGAAGGGAAAGTTTTGCAAAGCTCAGTGGTGATTTAAGAGGCAAAGTCTGTATCTCTTCGGAAATGGAGACTTTGACCCGCGAGTTACTTCTGAAATTGTCCGTGGCCGTGAGCAAGAGCTCCCATCTCCTTTGCGGCTTCTGCAGTCTTGGAAGCTTTTCTGTAAAAATCTCTTAGCTAAAGAGATTTCCATAATACCTCTTAGCTAAAGCTACAACTTCTGGCTTTTCAAACATCTGTTTGGTTTTGGGTTGGTTTTTTTTTTTTTTCATTAGAGTAGCTGATAAATCCCCATCAACTTCAATGGAAATGGTTATGCTACCTTTAAAGATTTTAAAAAAACCCCACCAAAATCAAAAGCCAACCAGCTCCCCATCTCCTGTGGAGGCTTTCATCTTCCTGGAAGTGAAACTTTTTAATTCAAGCTTTGCTGAGTTTCAGCCTAACAAGGCTCTGCGTGGCAGCTGCGGCTCCGGGATGTGTTCCAGGCAGGGAGGGAAACAAACACCGCAAAAAAAAAAAAAAAAAAAGCGGAGCGTTCCCGTTATCAGCGTGTGTGAGGGCAAGTAAACAGCCCAAACCGCACGTGGTGTCTGCCAAACAGGTGGGCAGGGAAGAACAGCCTGGTTTCCTGTTGCTGGAAGGCCGTGTTGTCACATCCTTACCCAATTTATTTTAAATTGCTTTTTGCTTGCTTCCTGTGGGTTAAGGTAAATCAGAAACCTGAGGAGCGTTGGTAGGTGGAGCACCTCGTTTGGGTGTGTTGGGCATCGCCACCCGAAAACCAGGCCTGTGCCTGCCACAGCCATGACAAAGCTTCTTGTTCTCCTTTAAAATCTGAATTTTGTAGAATTTTTTTTTTTTTTTTCCCCTCTCCGTGGTTAATGAGTGTCCTACAAAGCTGGTGTTTCTCACGGTATCGCTGTAGGTGAGAGCCTTGCGGTGGTTTTGCGTGTCAGGCAACTGAGGTGCCAAGAAGGGGTCAACGTGAGATCCCAGGTGATGGGTTAAACCCAAAACTTCTTGCCCCTCACCCTGGCCTCCAACCTCTGAGGGGCTGTGTGATTCCCGTTCGGCTCCCCGGGCTCCCCCAGAGCTCCTGGACATCGGAGAATGGACTGAAACGTTCCCATCCCAGCCCATGGAGGGGATTTTGTTGCGTGATAAAGATTGTCGCTTGTTATGCGATGAACGTCGGTGTTGTATTTCTGTGTTTAGTGCCCGGGATTATCAGTCGTCAGCGTCTGAGAGGAGCGGTGGGAAAGTCCCAGCCTGGTCAGTGGTAGATTAATTTTTTTATCGAGAAGAGAGGCTGACGGTGGAGAGCGTGAGCGAGGAGAGAGGTGATGTTGCGTCCTGAGGAATGGCTAAATCCGTGTTTTAAAATCTCTGCCCTGACTTTCAGTGACGCGGAGCAGATTTCTGCAAATACAGAACGAGGACGGGGAGCCTGCAGCCGGGGCGTACGGTGGCTGTATAAAATCACTTCAGCCTGAGTTACAAACTTATTCTTGACGCATCTCCAATTGCACCGACTTCCGTAGCTTTGATAGACCTGAGCTGAGTCTTAGCAGCTTTTTATCCCAGCTTCTGGAAAACCAGTTGGAGCGGGGATGAAGCTCCCACCATAAATCAGTCCTGCCGAAATACCTGGCATGGGCACTGGGAGCGGGTCCCCATGGGTGACGGGCTCTTCTGGGCAGGGCTGAGACGGCAGCGATGTCCTGGAGCTCTTGTGTTACCGCTCGCTCCCTTTTTGGCTGGAGCTCCGGCTCCCGGAGCTGCCTCGCGGGATTATACCTGGGAATAAATCACTGGATAACGACGGAAAAGCATTTCCTCCCGTAACTCCCTGGAAGGGAGAGTCACTCGGATGCTTCGCTGGCAAGCTCTGGTAGCCTGCGTGTCACCGTGTCTTTTGGAGAGATGTTTAGCGTTTGGTTTTTCTTTGCTGTGTTCCTGGTGTGAGTTTTTAGGAAGGTTTTCAAACCGAGGAATCTTTGGTAAAATGCTTCCAAATCTGATTTCTCATCAAACTGAAAGCATGGTAGCACGTTCCCTCCAGCATAGCACGCGCAAAAGATGAGCTTGGGGCTGCAAAACGTTACGCCGAGTGACTCGGGACAAAGCACTGAGTTTGTTGTTAGGTTTTTTTTTTTATTTCTTGGAAGTTAAATTGTTTTCTTAGAAAGATCTCTGGGAGGTTGTTAGCAATTTCTATCCCGTAGAAAGTGCGGAGATGATGCTCGAGAGGTGCAGGCAGGTTGGAAAGCACGAGGGAACCCAGTCCTCTGCTGCTGGGCGGCTGCTTTCCCGGGACTGGGAGGGAGGACTGGGAGGGCACCGCGAGGAAGCAAAGCCTTTCCCGTGCTGAAGATCGGATGAAGCCATAGCTGGATTCTGCGGTGGAGTAAGGGAGCAGGCGCGAGGGGGATTTGCTGCTCAGCCTGAGAGATTACAGCTCTTCAACTTGTTTGTGTCCCAGCAAACCCAGCTTTGGTGTTTCTCCAAACAGCGCGTGATGCTCTTTACTCTGCACAACTGCCTCTGTGAGGTTATTTGCAAGATGACTTCAGTGGGATGGAAGAATCTTCCTCCGGGCAGATGTTCCCATCCTCCTTGCTGTTTGTTTCTCTAATGCGCGTCGTGTGTATTTTACGAGTAAATAAATGCCTTCAGTTCTCAGAGCTGCGAGAACTGAAACATCTGTTCTGTGCTTCCCTTCTCAGCAAAAGGTGTGAGAGGAGAGCGGCGTCCCTGACCCCCAGACGTTATCCTGGGCCTGCTCGGATGCAAAGACAAAGGCTTGAAGGCTCATCCCAGCTCCCGGCCTGATGGTAGGACTGCGCAGGGCACCTGGGAGGAGTTTCCTTATTACGGGGACTGGTTTCCTCAACCTCTTTTGATAGATAAGAGGCGACTGGGGCTAGAGAGAGAGATTCTTGGCCTCTGCAGAATTATTTTTGGGGCAAATAAAGGCTGGTGGTGCCCGTCTGTGGGGTAAGGTGCTGTGGGAAATGGGAGCTCCTGAGCTGTTTGCTCCTTCGCAGAAGGCAAGAGAGGCTACGAGCACTTGGGAGGCTCATTTTTCTAAGCAAGGGTAAGGAGCTGGTGGCACGTGTTCCTCTGGAGAGGACAGGGGAGGACTCTCCTTAAAAACCCGGAGGTGTGGACACCACATCCCACTCCAAGTTGTTTCTTGGTGGGAAAAGAAGTGAAAATGTAGGAGGGCTTGTGTTGAAAGGAGGATGGTGTTGAGCAGAGTGGCTTTATGTACGGGGAGAGGAAGAGACTGGAGCATGGGGAGAGGTGCTACAGATTTTGGAGAGTGAGAGCAGCGGGGCGAGGATGTGGTGCATTGGCTCTTCTTCATCCCTGCGTGGCTTTGATCACTGGGTCTCACGCTGTTAGTAGCAAAAAGCGCTACTGAGCTTGAATACACGCGAGAGGTGCAGAATAAGGCGGGGGGGTTTGAAGCTTTTGGATTGGAAAGCCTGAAGTCGAGCGTTCCTAACACAGTGCTCCGGGTAGTCTTTAACGTGTTCAGTAGCAGAGCGGTGAACTATAACGTTTCAAGAGGTGAAAACTCAAATTTGCACATGAAAGCTTTGGCCTTGCTGCAGGTCTCAGCTTAAGGCTTAGCGCAGGACTGGCCCGAGCCAAATTACACCGTACCGCTCGCCCCTCTCAAACCCCCAGCGCCTTAAGCGCTGCTTAAGTAGTTGGCTTATCCTTAAACCCCGGTTGCTCGGAAGATGACCCACCAGAGATCCTCTCGTGAATCCAGATACGAACAGGTACAACCGAATTGCCTACTGCATTTGATGCAGTGGTGAAGGTGTGAGAGGATAATTTCTGAAGCGCTTGCTGCCTGCGGCTCCCTGCAGGAATTCAGAGAAGCTGTGAATCAGCATATGAAAAATTAACCCCTTTGGAGCACTGACGTTCCCCATCTACTACAAATATTTCCCCTGTTTTCTTTGGCACCGTGTGGTTGTGTAACTGCTGAATTTGCCCCGTTATCTGCGAGGGAACTTTTTTGCCTGCAGCAATGTTTTAGCTCCTTGATACCGCTGTGATGTTCTGTAGGTTTTTATTTATACGCACTGCTTAATTTTGTGCTTGAAATAAGCCATGTGACAGTTTACAGGAGTGTTTCTATAGGGGAAACAACTCTCTTGTTGGTTTAATAAAAAAAAAAAAGGATAATGCCAGTGACTGGGACGGGTGCGTGTGTACGATATCCCAGTTCTGTGTAATAATTTCAAATTTCAAACATCTGCTCATAATGCAAAAAAATTGCAACCTCGCTACGGAAGGAAAGTCAAGGCAGCTGTGTTACATCTTGCCCATCCAAATTAAATCTGTAAGATGCTGGTCAGATATCGGCCCAGCATTGCTGCCTGGCTCTGGGAGCTGCCTTCACGCGTTCATCAAATCCCAGGGAATTGCTGGATGATTGGAAGGGTGGGGGGAAGGGGAGAGGGGTCTGAGAGATGGGTATGGTCTTTAAATTTGCTGTATTGTGGTACTGGCTTTAATTAGAATTGGTTTTGCTTCCAGGTCCTCTGTGCTGTGACAAATAACAGCGTGCCCGGGAGGATGAGCGGCCGCAGCGCAGCATCCTTCTCCAAGAAAGAGGTTTTTGTGGAACGGCTGGTCCCCGTATCCTCGTGGAAGCTTAATCCTTATCTCTCAGTCTGTCTTTGCCTCCCTCGCTGGGGCTAATTATTCATATCTGGATAGAATAAGCTAAAATCTCCTGCTGTGCTTTGGCACCTTTGAGTCCTTGGCTGCCTCATCCCGCGAGGTGAGTCAGCTTTGCTCTGGGAGCGGCTCTGTCTCCGGTACCGAGCTGTCGGACTGAGCAGAGCGGGTAAATCTGAGGTACAGAGCGACACGGCTCAGGAGCGAAGTCAGAGTGAAGCCCATGCCCATCTGGGCTGTGGGCCTTATTTTTTCCTGTAAAATAATGCTTTACACTATGGATTTCTCAGAGGGCTTTAATCACACATGCAGGACAAATACCTAGATATACAAACTGTGAATGTCATCTAAAAATTCCTATTTTCATTTTTGCTGCCGTTTATATTTCCCAGTGCAGAAGGTCTGCACCAGAGATCGCTTTCTGATCATGGATGCAATCAAAGACCATCCTGCCAAATTTCCACCGCAGAATCGCTTCAGCCACACCTGGGGCTGTTGTTCAGGTTGGCTTTTTTTAGCTTCCATTTCTGGGCCGAAGGCTCAAAGAAGAAAGAAATAGGTGAGATGAGAGCGCAGGCTCCAGCAAAGAGGAAGGAGCAGACGTATGTCTGGGTGTAGTCATACAGCCACCCTGCAGGAGAAAAGATTGTTATTAAAGCTGTTGAATTTTTCTCCCTGAAAAAAAAATCATTTTGGGAGGTGGGCGGGAAGCAAAGGATGTGTGTTCTCATTTAAGAATTCCTCACATATTTTCTTTAAGTGACCTTAACTCTTTGTGTGCCTGCTGCTGTGCAGCACTTGGACAGGACTATTGCCGTTGGTGTAGCAGGCAAACTGGCAGGTCATTCTTCCCAAAGCCAACTTCTCCTGATCCTTGTAGTGGACGTGGATTTTAATTTGATTTAATTTAACCCCTGACTTTTTTCTCCTGTTTAAATAAATGGGCCAAAAGTAGCTGCTGCAGCAGATGGAAGGTCCCGTTGGACTCATCACATGCCTTGCATGTGTTGGTGCTTGCAACATCTGGGCTGCAAATTCCGGATTTTCCAGCCTTGCCTTCTTGTGAGCAGACCCAATTTGGTGCAACCTGTCTGATATGAGAGATCCCAGGCCAGGAGCTTGAAGTGAACTTGCTTAAAAGTAGCTTTGTGAGCACTTAAAAGGAAAAAGTAAATTCCAGAAAGACTGAGGAATCTGCGAGGGGGCAGGTCACCTTTTAAAGTGACCTCAAAGTGTTTTGTTTAGTTACAGCATATCATCTCGTGTCTAGACCATCCTTTTAAAGGTGGATCCTTCCTCCGTCTGAATCTGAAATATCCAAAGCGATGGGAGTTGCTGCTGCATGGAATAAAAACCTTTATATGCTCCTAAATCTGGCATGGGATGGTTGGATGTCCAAGGTGGGTCTACCGCTGTGTAAAATGCAGTTCCTCCGGTGACGTCCGTGGACTCGCGTGATTTACACACATGGTAGAGCTGGGCTAAATTTGGGATTCTTGAAACCAGCTCTGGTTAGGAAGGGAAATAATATAATCCCCAAGAGACCCCGTTCGGAGCCGCGCAGGAGCGTTGCTGCTGCTGTTATCTACGAGTGCCGTGGCTCTGAGCAGGGAAGGAAGCAGTGCCGGTAAAATGTGGAGATCTGTGACAAACCAGAGGTGCTCACCTTTTCCTCGCTGTAGATTTACACAGCCGCAGAAGGGTTTTATGAAGCAGAGGAAAGGCTGCAGGCTGCTCTCCCCTAGTTTCAGTTTCTCTTGGCTTCTGCCTTTCTCAGGGGGAGTTTCAGCTCTTTTTCTTTTTTTACTTTTTCTTTTTTTTTTTTTCTCAGGGATATCGTGTGAGCCACGGCACAGGCAAAGACGGAGCTCACTGTCGGAAAGGAGGATCCCGTGGCGCTGGACTTGGTGGCGTGGGTGGCTCTCCCATGACCTTTATGTTTTTGCAGAATGGTTTATTCTCAAAGGTGGGATCTGTTTTTGCTGTCTGGAAGTCTGTGGGATTTGGATAGGAGACGGGATGCTAACGTAGTCGTTTGCAAGATGTACAGGACAGAGTGCTCCGGTTGTGGAGCTCTGATTTATTTAAATTATTTTTTAAATATCCTTCAGGGGTTTTTTTTTAATATTTTTGTTTTTTTTTTCTATAAGCTCTACTTGGTGCTGAAAGACCAGCATTGCCTCCTCACTGGCAGCACAGTGGTTGCCTTCCGCTACATGATACCCCAGCCTTTTAAAGCACCTGCAGTGTCTGTGCCCCCCAATCTGAAAAAAAAAAAAAAAAATCATCCCTGCCTCAGAAAGCTGAGTTAGAAGCTCATGGTGTGCAAACCTCAGCAAAGCAGCAGTTTTGTAAGCGATGCCGGTAAATCCCTGGCACCTAATGATCCAAGCTAAACGCCCGCGGCACGTACTCGTGCCGCAGGCTGCGGTCAGGCTGTTGAAGTTGTGCTGCCGATCTGTACCCAGAAGTTGGGTTTGTTCCTGGTGCCCTAAGAAGCAATACCTGGTGTGGAGGTGCAGGTACGTTTTAGATGAGAGCATCCAAATGCACGTGCCAGCACGGCTTCCAAGTGACTCCGTCCCCTTGCCATCCCCAGATCTGCTGGGGCTGGCGTGTGTGTGCTGGTTGCTGGAGTCTGTTTTGTAATTTTGGATTACAAGGCTTGTTTTATTTATTTTCCAGTGTGAGTTACTGATTTGTACTGCTTGTGGAAATAAAATATCCTCTTATCTCCTTAGCTTCCTTGCGGTTTGCCAATATAACATTTGTTCTGTTTTGTTTTTATGTTTTTTCAGCATGGTAGGAGCACCCAGCGGACCTGGAGCTGTGAAGGAGCCTTCAAACTCTTCACCCTGGGCTTTCGGCCGGGCCGGCTGCCTCTGGGTTTAAGGGCTCTGAGTTAAACAGATTTGCAGGGTAAGTCACCTTTTCACTGCGTTGCGATTAGGCTCTGTCCTAGTACGCAAAATCAGCGTTTTAACCTTCGCGGTTCTCGTTATGCCTCAGGTTTCACTGCATAAAGATACTTGAGTTTTATAAAAAAACTGTAATTCTAAAGTCAGGGTTTTAGGGAGGTCAGCAACAGTCAGAGGCGCTAAACCCCAGGCTCTCACACAGCATTAAAATCTTGTTCTGTGTTCTGCAAGGAGCTTTTGGACACTTAGAGTTAATCAGCAGCTGCTGGTTGTATTTGGTTTTCACGCTTAATACAGCTGTACTGGAAGAGAAAATTGCAGAATTTGTATTGGATCCCAAACTTGGATCCTGAACTCTGAATTGTTTCCCTCTCGTTCTGCCCACGGTGAGACGGATCAGCGAGAGTTTTGTTTCTTGGCTTCATTTGGCCTTTATTTATCCCACCGGTATTCAGAAGACTGATTTCCGTGGAAGGGTTTTTGTGAGAAACCTGCTTGCTTTACAAAATCCAGAAGTGTTCCCACGGTGAGTGGTTAGCACTTTCAGAAAGCAAAAGGCTTCCAATCAGCGAAAATGCACTGGAAGCAGATGAAAGCGTAACCGCTATCTTAGCATGTATGATGCATGGATAAGAGCGAGCCAAATTATTTAGCTCTTTTCACAGCGTGTGTTACCCTGTCGGGGAACTTACTGCGATGGTTGTACAGGGATTGCTTTCTGGTGGATATACATCTTGTGTCAGCAGAAGAGATCTTACGCGGTACGGGCTATGTATCACCGTGACAGCGTAAAGCACGCTGTCAGTGAAACGCTTTACTTGCTCAAAATTGCATCCGTATGCAGAGTTTTGCCAACCTAGAAATATTGATGAGGGAAATCAATTTTTTCACATGCTCGCGGTACAGCGGCAGTGCTAAAACTTTGCAAGGAGCAGGTGTTTACGGAATCCTTGGCAGCTTTGAGCAAAGTGCCTCTGCGTGGGGCAGCTGATGGCGGCGGGCAGGAAGCAATAAGTGAAGAACAAGTGTCTGGGTTTTACTCGGGATCCATTTGCTAGGTGAGGAATGGGGCATCAGTCCTAGTAATATTCGAACTTGCAGCTTTTTCTAGTTCATTTGCAGACCTAGGAAGAGCTCAGATCCTGTTTCCAGCTCCGAGGTATGGCTAAAGTGTCATCAGGGAAAGGAAGAACTTTGTCGTGGCCAAGATGTTTGGAAGAAAACAAGTCCCTTGCTCGTAAGCAGAGATTGGAGACTCGCTTCTAAAGCGCTTGAAATCTGCCAGATAGTCCAAACCGCCTTGGTTTTCTGGCAGGGGGAGAAGAGGAAAGGCTTTTCATCCTCCTTATCTTTGGGCCCAGGAGCTCTTGTGACTGAGCCGCATAATCTCCCTCAAAACAAGAGATTACTGAGGCTTCTCCTTGTGTTTCAGTGCCTCTGCTTGGCAGGCTGCTGCTGAGCCCGTCCTTGCTTTACCTGCCTCCCCTCGCCTCCCCTCCAGTCCCTCTGTCCCAGGTTCGGCGTTACGGTGCTCCGCGGGGGTGAAATCCATGGACACGTGGTCCTTACTCTTCTGCTGTGCTCAGGGTTAAAACGTGCACGTGGCGTTTGGCCGCCTTTTTCCCGTGCAGCTTTTTTCCAAACGACTAGTTGGGTTTTGCAAATTGACGAGCGAAATATTGCCTGTGCATATAGATTTCCAAAATCTGTTTGCTTTTTTTTTTCCCTTGGATGCGTGTGGGTAGGAGAGCGAAGCAGCAGCGTGTTTTATCGCTGGATGTCTGCGGTGGGTACACGTTATACATAACGTAAGAGTTACCTGCGAGAGGAGGCCCGCCGACGGCTGCTATCCCAGCAAAGAAGGCAGCAAAGCCCAAGTAGCTGTGGAGTTCCTGCACACCCACTAGATCTACCTGTTGGTGAAATCAAATGGGTAATTATTGATGTGAATGTGCAAGCATAAGTTTGTTTTTTGTTTTTTTTTATTTTTCCTCTGAGGAGGAGTTTCCTCTTCAGCTGCAGTTTTGAAAGGACTTTGCACAAGTGGTGTTCCCCAGGGGTCGGTGCTGGGGCCTGTCCTCTTCAATATCTTTATTGATGATCTGGATGAGGGCATTGAGTGCGCCCTCAGTAAGTTCGCAGATGACACCAAATTGGCTGGGAGTGTGGATCTGCCTGGGGGGAGCGAGGCCCTACAGAGGGATCTGGACAGGCTGGAGAGCTGGGCTGAAGCCAATGGGATGAGGTTCAACAAGACCAAATGCCGAGTCCTGCACTTCGGCCACAACAACCCCAGGCAGCGCTATGGGCTTGGGGCGGAGTGGCTGGAGGACTGTGTGGAGGAAACGGACCTGGGGGTACTGATTGATGCTCGGCTGAGCATGAGCCGACAGCATGCCCGGGTGGCCAAGAAGGCCAACGGCATCCTGGCTTGCATCAAAAACAGTGTTACTAGCAGGAACAGGGAGGTAATTGTCCCCCTGTACTCGGCACTGGTGAGGCCGCACCTCGAGTACTGTGTTCAGTTTTGGGCCCCTCACTGCAAGAAAGACATTGAGGCCCTGGAACGCGTTCAGAGGAGGGCTACGAGGCTGGTGAGGGGTCTAGAGCACAGGCCTTATGAGGAGCGGCTGAGGGAGCTGGGATTGTTCAGTCTGGAGAAGAGGAGGCTCAGGGGAGACCTTATAGCTCTCTATAACTTCCTGAAGGGAGGCTGTAGTGAGCTGGGGGTCGGCCTTTTCTCTCGTGTAGACAGTGATAGAACTAGAGGCAATGGTTTCAAGCTGCGCCAGGGGAGATTCAGGCTGGACATTAGGAAATATTACTTCTCGGAAAGGGTAGTCAGGCACTGGAATGCACTGCCCAGGGAGGCGGTGGAGTCACCGACCATGGGGGTGTTCAAGAAACGTTTGGATGTTGTGTTGAGGGATAGGATTTAGCTGAGAAGTATTGGTGATGGTTGGACTGGATGATCTTTTAGGTCTTTTCCAATCTTGATAATTCTGGTTTAGTGGTGGACCCAGCAGTGTTACGTTAAGAGTTGGACTTGATGATCTTAAAGGTCTTTTCCAACCTAAATGATACTACTATGATACCTAGAGGTCTGATCCAGTCTGGAATCTGCTCGCCTCCTGAAGGCCAGCACGGAAATTACTGGGATGCGAGACGCTTTTCTGCCTTCCAGCTGCTTGGGCATCTACCGAAACTAGTAACGCTGCTGAGACTTTGAGGAAGGTGTGTTAAAGTCTTAATTCTTTCCCAGAAAGAAATGCCAAATTGTGACGATGCCTTCCTGTCTAGATCCTGCCGTAACTGGTCCGTGCGTGTTATGGATAATTCTGGGATTGGGAGCAGATACGCACAGCCCGGTGTTTTAGTATTAGGAAACGGATGGATTCATCCTGATTCCTGTGAGCTTGGAGCAGTCTCTCCTTCAGAAAGGAGGACGTGGAAGGCAGTTAGCAGGGTAAAGTCATTAAAAATCAGCAATAAACTCCCAGTGCTCCTGTTGCATCTGGGCTGTGGATACCAGTAAGTGAGTTGGAGAGATCTGGGGCTCTCCAGTGGCTCAGACTGGGAAGGCTGGAGGGGAAGAGCAGTTTCATGCAGGTCTGCAACAGCCTGGGGTAACGCAGCTTTATGAAGGGTTCTCAGATGGGTTTGGAATGCTGTTGGAGATGCCACATACGACATTTCTAAATGAAATATCCTACTCACCAGCACAGGGAGGACCAGAGCCATGAACCCACCGCAGAAAATGGCGAAGGCCACCGCGTAGGTCATGAGCAGCGGGAAGGTGGTGGCCAGAGGACAGAGCAGGTTGGTGACGCCGCTGAGGACGAGGTAAGCCACGTGGTAGTGATACTTCTTAGTCCAGTTCTGGTCGGCAACCCAGCCTGAGAGCAGCTGGCTGACCATCTCCGTGATGCCTGGGGGAAGAAGAGTTCACCGGAGCCTCAGAGAAGACTTTTCTTTTTTTTTCTTTGCTATTTTGCACTGCGTTGCTCAGAAACGCATCCCAGTTCCACCTGCTGCTCGCGGCACGAACGTGACCGCAAAGGGCTGAAATGCTGGGAAGTTACAGGAAGGTGTTTTTAAGCTCTTCTAAAATTCATGCTCCTTTTTTTTTCTTTACCTTGGTGCCTGCTATTGCCAAGTGCCTGTGGGCACACCAAAGTGGTCTGTAAAAAATGCAATTAAGGGCTGTGCACTCAGCAGAAAACTCTGAAGTGCCCTTCAGTAAACACTGGGAAGATAAGCTTGCCATTCTGACTCTTTTTCAAGGTAGAGAAAAAGCAGAATATTGAGAAGAAATATGCTTCTGAGATTTTAATTTTTATAAAGCAGCAAAGGAGGGAAGAAGCCCAGATTTTTTTAAAGGCTCAGGGAACTTCTGATACTTGGTTTTTACATTTCTGATTATGTTTTGATGAACTAAAGATCAGAGGAGCGCTCGCTGTCAGCTCATATCTTGCCGACACTGTGTCCCTCCTACTCTTAATTGAAAATGTCAGATTAATTGCTGCGTTCTCCTTCTAGATTCCTTGACAGGGTACATAATTTATAAATGTTATACAGCACTGTGGAAGTAAAATTTATTTTTGTACAATAAAATATTTTATGATGACTGAAGATGGAGCTGCTTTCTTAACTCGATGCGACTTCAGTATTAATCCCTGCGTATAATCAGGCGTGGTTTTGGTTTTTGGGGGTTGTAGGTTGGTTTTTCCCCCACTTGGAGGTGATTGTGCCAAATCCAAATGGCTAGATCCAAGGTAATGTTGGGTTGTTTTTGTGTTTTTTTTTTTTTTCCCCTCCAGTATGGAATTTTTCTCTCTCTGGACACTCTCCTAGGTCAAACTGGAGGCCTTTGAACGCTGAGTGACTCTGGATTTCTGTATCTCGTGGGTTTAAGCAAAGCCGGGGCCGTGGTGGGAAGGCTTTGGGAGGACAGACAGCCCCTGCGTAACTGGAAACTTGTGTGTGTTCGGTGCAGCGAGGATGGGGGATCATCTAGCTTAGGCTGAGAGAACCACCCACCGTGTGAGAGCGACTTTGTGCACGTTCAGACGGCAACGCTACGTACACGGAAGGGGTGAGGGCTGCCAGCTCAGGCTCTTCCATGAAGATTTATTTTAGGACGTATTTGGGACTATTTCTTGGCAAGATTTGTGTTGTGTTTCTGTCCTGTTTTGGTATCATTGTGATTATAAATGGGTTTAAAAGATTCTTTTGCCTACCAGCCACCGAGATGAGGTAAGAGGCATCCATGCTGCTTATCCCCAGCGTCCGGGCTCTTGCTACCAGGTGGAAGATGGGCACGAAGTAGGCCAAGTGGCTGAACACAAAGGACCAGGTGAAAATATAGAAGACTGGATCCTTCAGTGGGGAGAAGTCAAGGAGAGGCTGTGAATTTTCTTTTTTGGTTGGTCGAAGGGAGTTGTAGCTTCTCTTGGCCTCGGTGGCTGTTTCTGGTGAGCAGCTGTCCAAGGGGGGTTTCTCAAGCCCTTCCAAAGCCGGGCCAGAGACATCTCTGCCATGGGCCATCCTGTCTCCCTCCGCGGTGGGAAGGTCCTGCGCACTGCGAAGCTGTATTTCCCGGCGTGCGGTTTCGTCTAAGCATCCATCAGGGGTTCCTGACTCCTCCTGTGCCGTTGCAGACCCACGGCCTTGATTTTTAGCAGGGGAGCGCTGAGGCGGCCGGGTGCTGACGGGCCGCAGCAGCATGCTGGAAGGCACGAGGTTTAACGTGATGCCTCCAAAAATCAGGAGGGTACCTGAGGGAAGAGAGAAGATGCTTTTTTCTTGGCGTGGGAAGGGAGGAGCAGGGGGAAACGATCTTTCTAGAACAGGGTTATTTTGTATTGAATGTGGAGAAAGCTCTGCCGTAAGGAGGAGGTATCTTACAGCAGCTTTTATTCCTGTTTTTCGAGCTGGAAGTCCCTTTTGCTGTAATGCACACAACAAATCCAGAGCTGCCTATGGGATTTGGGAGTTTGTTTGGTTTTCCCTCATTAGAAGTCCATTACACGTGATGGACCTTCACCGTGGCCTGAAACAGTGTAGTGAAAGTGGGGTTTCAGTTTTGGTTTCTGAGATCTGTTTTGACTCTGACTTGACTGTAATGACTGATTAAGTGTTTAATCATTAACAAGATGTCCCCAAACTATCCTAGAAGAGGCAGAGTTGTTCCTCAATGCATCCAATTTTAATCCTTAAAAAGATCCTCTTATCCCTCTGGGATATCCTCAAACGCCCTCTTAATGCTGCTGCATTTGGAGAAACGGGCGATGCGCTCACCTTGCCAGCCGTAAAAATCGATGAGAAGCTGAGTGAACGGCGCGATCAGAAATGTCAGCCCCATCCCGGAGCGGGCGATGGCGTTGGAGAAAGCCAGCCGTGTCCTGCAGCGCTTGGCCGTCATCACCGCAGCCGCCTGGTAAAGGCAGGCAAAGCCCATGCCTACGGGAAGGGGAGAAGGAAAGTGTCTGTGCCCAAAAAGTGACTCCTTCCTCTGAGCTTTGGGGATTCCAAGTCGTGCCATCCCAAGCTCGTTGTCCCCCTAGTAGAGCTGCTCTGAAGGGTTCATGGACTGAAAGCCCGGGGACTTCTGCTGTTGTGGTCAGTGGAGAATAAGATGTCACGCGTGCTGTTTAGTATCTGGGGTTTTTGAGGCTGTGCACTTTTAGTAAGGGATCTAAAAGGCCAGGATTCATGTTAGGTCTGGAAAAAAGCAAAGTTAGCTGGGTCTAGCGTGTTGGAACTGGTATTCTGTGTTGGTAAGCGTGAAGCTTTGGGGTTTCACACACCATCTCACAGAACGGAGCTGGGGATGCCATGCTACTCAAGGAACCGCCTGGTCTAACGTTAAAGGAGCTGCTTGTACTCATCGTGCGCAGGAGAATCTCTGCCCAACTGCCAGTCGCAGGCTGCTCACCCAGGAGGAGTCCCATGGAGACGCAGAGGAAGGGGACGCTGGTGGCCTGCGTGCTCAGCAGGCAGCCCCCTGCCACCAAGCTGGCCCCGATGATGGAGGTCGGCCGCTCGCCCAGCCTCCTGCAGACCACGGCCACGAGCGGGGCTGGAAGGGAAAGAGGGAGAAATCTCAGGCTGGAGATGATAAATGATGCTTGGCAGGGCTTGGGGACTGTTCCTGGGGTGTCTGCATCTGGTGCCACTCAGGGAGGGAGGAGGGGGACACGAGAAATTTTGGGATGGGGTAGTATTTGGGACAGCAGCTGGGAGCTCAGGGGACAACGCAGGGGAAGGGATCAAAGCTCAGACTTTTCAGATGTCCTGAGCCTGCTTCCTGATGCACACCACACTCAGTTGCCGTGAATTATTCGGCAACGGGTTTGCTCAGAGGCATCAATACTGGCGTTAGGGGTGAGGCTTTGCTCGGAATGGATGTAATAAACCTGCTACGGCGGGGCGGCGTGGCACACACGATCCCTGTCCTTGCGCTGCGCTCCTGCCAGGACGCGCGTGGGTACCAGCTTGCAGCAGCATGATGGATGTCGGATCTGCAGGGCACCCTCAGTGCCCCTGCGGCAAAGCCAACGGGCTTGGGGTGGGAGCGCTGCCCCCATCCCCGCGGATGCCGGCTCACCTCCTAAGAAGCGCAGGGAGGACATGATGGAGCCGATCCAGCTGACTTGCTCGGAGGAGCCGCCCACCTCCTCTTGGAAAGCCACGAAGAAAATCCCGAAGGTCTTGAGCATCCCGATCACAAATACGTTGACCTGAATTGGAAGCAGTCGGAGGTGAGATGCCACAGGGGTCGGGCGGGAAGGAAAGCTTTTCCTTCTGCTTTTCTTGCCTGGATGATTTGTTGTGTTTGGGGAGAAACAAACTGGACCACGTTAACTGGTGTAGCGTGTGTTGGGGAGTATCAGCGGGGTGGACTGGTGGTGGCCACGCTGCAATTTATTAACAGACCCTAAAAAAAATCTGTGCAAACTGGCTTTTCCAAAGAAAAGGAACAAAGTAACTGTAGAGCCTGACTCTTGTAGGGCTTTTTTTGCTCTCTAAGTTATTTTTTAATACAAAAAAGAATAATCTAAGTGGCTCTCGGCACTCTAGAAGGTCACCAGCAGTAGATGAGGTGTTGAGCGGTGCGGGGATGGCCGTTAGCCAGCGCTGGTTCCCAGGCTGGCCCTGCCACGGGGGCAAAGGACGGTTTGCGTCCTTAATTGTAACTCTCTCCCCCCTCCCCGGTAGCGGGGGGTTAATGATTGGCAGTGGGCTACTCTGGATGGAGTGGAAGTGGTTAAAGCTTTCCCAGCTGGGGGATGGCATTTGTCTTCATCGCTGCTGGGAAGATGGTGCGTGGTGTTAAAGCCTGCAGCATGGAGAACTGGTGCCTTTAGGTGGTGTGGAGATGCTCGGTCCTGCCAGGAGAGCACGGCCGAGTGTGCGTGGGTGCTGCCTGCGCCCCGTGCTGTTCCTGCAGTCAGTCCCTGGGACCCATCTTGGATCCGATCCTCCGCTGCCCCGAGGTGGGATCTCACCCCTACGGAAGGTACGAGGCACGCCTTGGGGGTCAGACACCCCAGCGATGGTGCGTGTGAGGAGGAAAAAGTCATCTCATGGTTGCAAGCTGCCTTTTGGCCCTGGGCTTCAGGCTGGGCACCTTCGTTCACTCAGCCGGGGTGTTCTCGGGGGGCGTTTCCTAGGGGAAGGTGTGCGTCTGCTCAGCCTGCAGTGAAATGGGGAAGGCCCTCGGTGTAGCGAAGCACCCCGGATTTTTGCCCTCGACTCGGTGGGATCAGCCTGCCCTGTCCTCTGCCCCGCGGGAGTGAGACTCGGGGCTTTCTCTCCGCCCCAGCTCCAGGAGGGTTTCGGTGAATTGTTCTCTGCTTACCAGGAAGAAGTGAAGCACCACTCCCAGAGCCCACCCTCCGTCCGCAGCTTCAGCGCCTGGGCTCTTCCTGGCTGCCGGAGCCTCCGGCTCTTCCTCCTTCCCTTCCCCTGGAAATGAGAATTTTGGGACTCATTGACACCTTGCTCGATGGCTGTTTCCGTTTACCTGCAACAACTGCTCCTGTGGAAGCATCAGCTGCCTTCGAACCCTTCGGCTTTGCTGGTAACGGGGGAGGCAGCGGTGTTTCGCCTTCAGCGTGTAAAAGCTTTTGAAGGCGGGTGAAGCTTTTCCCAAGCTTTGTGCCAACAGATGTGAAGTTGCACGTTACCACTGCCTGCAAACAGTTGAATATCCTTTCTCTTTCCCACCAAATTACCATCACCACTTATTCTTTAAGGTATTTTAAGTGACGAGATCCTTACTGCTGCTTCTCTGGTTTGTGCCAGAAGCTGGGGGGTCACCGTCTGTCTGTATCCGTCTTTGAGCTCTCCTGGGAAGCTCTCCCCCATCCTTCTCTGCTCATCTCCCTTCCGTCCTCTCACCCATCCCGCACCTCTGGCAGCGGCGGGATCCTGCTGGAGCGAGCAGCTGGACCCTCGAGCAGTCGGGGCTGATGAACCTGCAACGTTTCCTTACCGCCTTGCTGCTGCATGCCGGAAAATTGTCCCCGAAACAGTTGGTTGCAAAGAGGAATCGTCTCTTCATCTGTTCCAGAGACTAAATCCCCCTTTCCTGACTTGGCATCCCCACGTCTGGTCCTTCATTCACCTCCGGTGAGGACGACAGTGTCCGTCCTTCCTGCCGAGCCCCGAAGCGGGACATGGAGCCCGGCAAGCGCTGGGGCTGCGTGGACGGAGCCCGTCCTCCTCCTCCTCCTCCTCTCCGGAGGCAGAGCCTGGCTTGCGGGGCCCCAAGGCCAGGAGTCCCTCCCCTTCCCCAGCTGGGAGCAGGAAACCCGGGGCTTTCGGAGCAGAAATCCTGTTGGGAGGAGAGAGGAGGGGAAGCCTGCAAGGGTTGTAGCTGGAGGCAAAGCCCCGGGTCGTGCCAGATGAGCAGCGCAGTAGGTGGCAATGGTGGACGGAAGCCAAGCCTGGGGCTGCTGGCGGCTGCGGGGGGAGCAGAGCCCCGTCCCTGCCGGCCCTGCCTCTGCTGCACAGCCCTCGGCCCAGGGAACCACGTCGTTTAGGAGGGGAGAAGCCTGGAAAGCTTTGAGTTTTCCAGCTTTGATGCTCGGCTGCTGGAGCGGAGCAGCCGTGCTGCTGCAGCCCTGGAGCAGAGCTGGTAGTTCAGCGGGATTTGAGTTGGCTCCGTGCCTGCGTTGTAAATACGCACAAACCCCCGGGGAAATACGGCCCTCGCGCTTCCTCCCCCTGTCTCGGTTGACCTGTCGCTCCAATTGACGTTCCTGAGGTCAGATAAAATTGCAGGATCGTGACACCGATCTCTGCTCCCCTCCCTCGGCAGAGGAGGCAATGCTGCATCTTGCGGGAGAGCCCAGGATATTTCGGAGCCTGTGGAGGGGCTTTCCCTACAGCAGGACTTTTAAGCTTTTAGTGAGGTGGAATGGTGTTTGTGAGGGGTACGGTTTAAGGGCCTGGCAGGTGGGGTGCTGGGGAGAAGGTGGCATCTGCACTCGGAGCTGTCGGATATCCCGGAGGAAACGCTCCGGCTTGAGCTGCTCCCAGCTCCGTGGGCCATGAGGGAGACGGGAGAACGGGGACGCTTCAACGCCCAGGCCGGGTTAACGCAGAACGAACCCTGACCTCAGCGGGAGCAGGGAGCGCAGCCGCGCGGGGCAGGCTCGTCCCCGCCGCCCGTTCCGTACGCGGCGATGGCTGCGGGACTGGGAATGCAGCTGACAAGCACAGCTGCTCCGCGGAGTGAAGTCAGAGCAGCGTGGATGTTGTTTTAGCTCTGATCCAGCCCGGTCTGTTAGCTCCCGCTCCGCTGGGAGCTTCCCTTCCGCTTCGCGCGCAGACAGCTGCAGGCCAGCTCCTTTGCGCTCCCTCGCGCACAACGCTTCAGCGTAGCGGATTCTCCAGGCTAAAGGATTGTTCCTCTGCACCGTTCCAAGCGCTCGGATCTGCCCGAGGGAGGAAGGCCTGGATCTGCGGGGATGTTGCCCTCTTACGGTTCACACGGGGGCCAGGCAGTGCCAGGCCGCTGAGGTTTGAACTTCAGCCCAAGGCATGGTGAGCAAGCAACGCTCGCTCGGAACGTTTAACTACAGGAGGCTAAACATTCCCTAGGAGAAACTCCTGGGAAGTGCCCGTACCTTTTCCGCTGGAGGAGCCTCTGTTAATTAGTCTTTATGCGCTCCTCCGCTCTAGACAAACGCTAACGAAGGGACTGGGAGAGGCTGGGAGACAAGGCCAAGCCACGGGCAAGTTTTCAGAGCAGCAGCACAGAGAAGCAAAGGCCGGTTTTTGCAGGTGATTTATTGATTTCTCCAGTAAGGCCGCGCACACACACACACACACACCCCCCTCGCAGGATCTGATCGCTACAGGAGCCTGGGGAGTGATCCACGTCTCATCCTCAGCAGCACAAATGCGAGTTGGAGACCCCGACCGCTGCGCAGGAGCTGTTAAGTGGAGGGGGAGAGCCTTCAGCCCAGGTTTGGGTACTACAAGCAGGTTCTGCGCTGGAGCAGCGGAGGAGAGCGGTTGTCCAGCGAGGAGGAGCTGAGCCGGAGGAGGGAGCGGAGCGCCGGCAGGTTCCCCGGGGTCAGGATGCCAGCTTGTGCACTGCGACGGTGATGCTGTCGTGCTTCTGGATCATGATAGTCCTAGGACAGAAAAGGGCTGAGGCAGCTGAGCAGGCAGCTGTGAGGAGGAGGAGGAGCTGCCGTGGGTGGGACAGTGGGCAGGGGTCTCATTCAGTGGCTGCAGCAACTTCCAGCTCTGCGCCAGCCCTGTCGGTCGCTCTGTCCCTGCTGGCTACAGCATGGGCTCCGTTATCCGTGGGGATCTCAAGTGTGGGAGAAGCACAGAGCTGCAGTAACCACCACCCCCCGAAAGGTTTCTTACCGCTTTTACAGTTCCTGCTCCTTGAGGTGCCGTTAATCTAACGAATTTACGTGCCTAGGGCAGCGACTGCCTTCCCGCCACGGCTGCAGAGATGGAGCTTCCTCTGCGTCTGCCCGTTTAGCTCACGGGGAGGAGAGCTGCGCTAAGGAGCTGACTCCGGGGAGGGCCCACGAAGGCAGACAGAGGGGAAAAGCGGCGCCCCCAGGCCCGGCACTCACCCGCTGTCCGATTCCAGGCACACCACGGGCGTATCGGTGGGGTCGGAGGTGAGCTTGGCTGCTTGCTGGGCGAGGACGGAGATGACGCCGGCGTGCTCATCCGAGAGGGTTCCTCGGCCTGCGAGACGCGGGAGATTTCACTTAAGGCCACGCGTGCCATGAGAGCTTTGTGTGAAGCTGTCTCCCCCCGGGCCCATTTGCCTCCCCCCGGGGCTGTGTCTCCCCAAATTGTTGCCCTCAAACCACTGAAAATCCGGAACGCGAGTGGCAGGAGGAGCTGGCTCCGTCCTCCCGCGTGTGAGGGAAACGCAGGTGGGTGCTTGAGGGACCTTGGGGACCCCAGTGACGCGGAGAGGGGCAGGAAAGCTGCAGCAGGGCAGGGCCCGGTGCCCCCACACCGCGTGGGGGGGGCCCCTCCACGGCAGGGCCCGGTGCCCCCAAACGGGGAGGGCTCCAGCGGGGCCGGGCCCGGTGCCCCCCGACCCCCGCTTCCCTCCCGCGGTGCTCGGTTACTTACAGCCCAGGTTGAGCCCCTGCGAGTCGGTGCAGAGCACGCCCACCACAGACGGGCTCTTCATGCTGCGGGGGGGAGACAGCGG
>JAAGAY010144272.1:0-112034 GCA_011801015.1 Ardeotis arabs
CCTGCTTATCTCTGCATGAAGCGATTTCAAAGAGTTTTAACCCTAGGACAACATGACAGATGCTTTAGCCCCCAAAACATCTCACTCTAAAAAAAACTAAGTGCAAATACAAAACAAGAAAACAAATGAGTGAGTATTTACTGTCCTTCTGGAAGACAAAAAGGAAGGCTGAAAACACTGGATGACAAAGATCTCCAAATCCCAATTCAAATCAGTGAGCCAGAAAACTGGAGTTTGAGATGTAGCTAAATACAAGATACAATCTGGACTGAACTGTCTTGCAATAGATATTCCTGCATTTTCCAGGACAGACAGGCTAGAAGGAGAGCTTTACAGCCCAATCCAGGTGTCTTCATACATAGGCAAATGAGGAAAGGTAGAGATGATACTCATTGAAACGTGCAGCTAACGAAGTGGATCTCTTGCCTTCCTCTGCTCACTTCTCCCAAGAGCTGGATGGCTTTAGAAGGCAAAAGGGAAAACTCAGAAGCAGTTCTGTGTTCCTTTACTGGCTCAGAGATTTGCTGGAGGAGCTGTGCCTCTGGGACGGCTCCACACTGCCTGCAGCACTACTTCCTTAGCAGGGTCTGCCAGGTCACTGGCATCTCTGGTTACAGATTCAGGGAGCCGGAGGCTGCAGTTGCCACAGGAATCAAAGGCTGGTCAGCGTTAGTCTCCTGCTGAACTGCACCAAAAATCCCTAACTAGGATCCCACTAGACACAACACAGAGTGCAGGGACCGCTCCTCGGGGCCAGGTCCCATGATTCACTGCCCTGTACATGCAACATCCCCTGCTCCCCGTCACCCGCCTGCAGCCACGCAACAGGAGAGAAAGGAGGCACTTACTCCACTTCGGAGAGACAGGGACAGCTCTGGAGAATGGCAACGATCTGCTTTGCATGTTGGGAAGCCAGGCTGCAATCCTGCAGGCTGTGAAGAGGAAGGGTTAATGAGCAGCGAGAGGAAAGTGGGGCCCAGGCATTTCTGGTGTCTCTTTCCAAATGGGGCACACAGAAACAGTATCAGAAGAGGGAGGTTTTACTCTCTGCTCTGCCACACAAACCCGGGCATATTACTCTGTCCCTCTGTAGCTGGTACTGTGAAAGGAGTGCTGAGGGACACCCTTGCAGAGTGCTGTGCAAGTGCAACACCCTGCGTGAGAGCTGCCTGGCACTGCCATCCACGAGAAGGGGATGGATGTAACTGTTCCTGTTATGCAGAGTAGCAAGTGCAAGAGGAGGAGGGAAGTGAGGGCCATTTCCCAGCTTTGGCATGCTCAGGTAACATGCCGGAGTTCTGTTTTGCGAAAGCCACTACTCCTTTCTGGAGCCCAAGCAAGAAAGAAAACTAGATTGCTCATGCTTTTGGTAGCCAGAAGAACATATGGCAAGATGGGCATTACCAAGGGAACTCTGCCTCTCCGGGGTTGTAAAGCCCAATACACAAGAAATAAAGCCACTGGCTGGGCCAGATAGGTATTTCTATTGTTATTTTTATTTACTGATTCAGGTTTATTTCAAACTTCTTCATATGTGAAAATGTCCTCTGTCCTCAAGGACCAACACAGCTGCTATTCTTGTCCTTCTGTAGTACCTGTCACCTGCAAATCACATTCACCAGCAGGAATTTCAATGCCTTTTCTTACCATAACTTCACATGTCTTGCTGGAATTACATGATCCTTACTCTTTTCCCATTTCAAATCCAAAGATCTGCAAACAAGCAAAATATTTAGCCTTTAATATACCTTCACAAAATATCTGATGACTTGGGTGCTGGTTAGTATTTTCTGGAAGAAACCACAAAGTCTGTGTTCTGTCCAACCATTCCATGCAAGGTTAAGTGATTTTCAAGAGCCAGAAGAGCTCTATCAGGAGATGGGAGCACAGGGGGTGTCCACATGGGATTTCATTGTATATTTGAAACAACTTGATAACTGAGCCCCAATGCAAAGGCACTACTAAGATGCGGGATGTTTTGCCTCCATGTGGGATTGTGCCACCAAAGGAAGGGATAAACATACCCACCTGCGCCTGGCTGCCTACAACAGCACAAGACGACTGTTCAGGCATCTGAACAGGAGCAATTTCTAGCTGAATAAGGGCCAGGCTGAGCCAGTTTATACATGCAAAAAAAATATTGTGAGGTCCCTCGAGGACTGCACAACAAAGGGCAAAGTGAGTTCCCTATCATAGAATCATAGAATGGTTAGAGTTGGAAGGGACCTTCAAAGGTCATCTAGTCCAACCCCCCTGCAAGGAGCAGGGACATCCCCCACTATCAGGGAACAAGAGATTGTTTTGTAGTTTCTAATTATGGTCAAATCCACCCTTCCCTCAAAAGTACACAGAAGCAGGGAGAACACAGGAGCCAGCCAGAGAAGGAACAAAGTCTTTTCCTTCATTTATCCTCACATTCAACTGTTTTTTAGCAATTTAAACATGGTACTTCAAGCTTACACAGGCACTAAGGTGTTGCCTTTATGGAATGGGCTGGCAGGTTTGTGCAAAGACCAGCTATTTCAGTTTCCTTTCTCCTTGCTCAGGAGGATCCAGCTCCACCAGATGCAAGGGCAGAGGACAGTTCTGTTGCTGGAGGGGTTTATAGTGACAATAAGCTGATGGTTTGAATCAGCAGAACTGTGAATATAGCGTAACTCTAAGTGCAGTTTCTCACCTTGGAACTCTCCCAGATGAACCAGAAAAACATATAATCACAGTGTCCCTCCTGAAAAAGAGATCCAAGCCAATGTTAGCGCACAGGGGGAAGGATGCTATTTCTTTAGTAGGGCTGCTCAGTGAGGACCAAAGCTGTTTCCTGGATTCTAAAGAGGGCCTTGACATCTGCCACGCCAGCACATGCCACAGGTGAGCAATCGAGCAGCCGTGCAGCAAGAGGGCAGCAGGACACCCTGCACGTTGAACTGCGGCTGCAGTACAGACAAGAGAGAAACACGGTTAAGAAGACTGGGCTGGGATTTTTTGTTTTTGCAAGACTAGCAGTTTGTTGGAAAGAGGTTCAGTAGAAACTCAATTCCAGCAAGAAAAATAGGAAAAAGCTGTATGCAATTTGACTTCCCTTGAGTTACACCAAAGATTGTTTTGGCCTGTTAAACTTACAACATAAGATAACCAGAAAAGCTAGGATTTAAAAATTCCACGCTTTCTCTGTCATCTTGGATCTATGAAAATACTAAAACCTGCAATTTAAAGGGACATAGAGACAGAGCTACTTAAATCCACACCTTTTCAGTAAACTTAGCTGATTTATAGCAAATACATGCTAGCTGGTAAAGAATTTCCCAGTGGATATATTGCAGAGCTTAAAAGCAAGTTTAAATTCTGTTATATAAGAAGAAATATTACACCTTGCAAATCAATTTACAGACCAAGGATAAAATGACCTATTAAAAAATACAAAGAGGAAGTCCATAATATGATGAATTCAAATTTTGTTTCAAACAGAAAACAAAAAGGAGTAAAATTAATTTTTGTTTAGTTTGATTGGCCAACAATTAAGCTGTAAAACACTGTCCATTTCAAAAGTCAGCATCTAAAGAAACAACATATTTGCTTTTGTAACAGCTCCCATGTACCTGACACAGAGTTCAGTAGCATTTTGACACACGATGACTTCCTTGGCCAAAATGAGAACGTCATTCAGGGAAAGACTGTTGTTGCTCAGACTGTGAACGTGAGGAAGAACACAACCTCAGCTGCTGGACCCAACAGCACAGTCTTTGCTTATGCAAATACCCTCTGCTCTGCACCCAAACACCCTGAAGCACACATTCTTTTAGTTAGCAGGTTTCTCAAAAACTTCACAATTTTGCATTTAGGATCCAATAAAAGCATTATCAGATCATAGGTCTTCTCTGCAAACTATAGCTCCTATGAATTTAGAACCAGAGACACTTCCTCTGTGTGCGACAGAAGACTCACTAACCGTTTGTGGGTTATGTAGGTAATGTCATTTATACCTGTACGACTACACAACAGACCCACAATGCAGTTAAACTCTTGCTATAACAAATCTAAATATGGTGTATTAAAATAGTGTGGTCTAAATCCTCACAATTAAAACATCCTTGAAGACACAAAACTAGCAACTTTTGAGGATTTATTCTTTAATTGCACATTTATTCTCTTTCTTTACTTGTTGGATCTCATTAAATATGATATATAAGGTCTTGCTTCTACAAATCCTCTGCTTGTTCTCAGTGCAACAGGGCACCATTCCTCTGAGTCTCAAAGAAACATCCATTAATGGCTTTAAGCTGGAAGACGGTAGGTTTAGATTAGACATAAGGAAGAAATTATTCCCTGTGAGGGCAGCGAGGCAGTGGCACAGGTTGCCCAGAGACACTGTGGATGCCCCATCCCAGGAAGTGTTCAAGGCCAGGTTGGACGGTGCTTTGAGTGACCTGGTGTAGTGGAAGGTGTCTCTGCCCACGGCAGGGAGGTTGGACCGATGACCTTCTGTCCTTGCCAGAACTCCCTTAAGATTATTTTAAAACATCTCAGTAAGAACTGTGCGGTTTAGTCTATTGCAAAATGATCCAGGCCTCCAACACAGCCCTGCTTGCACTGAAATGTCTGTGTCCCAGCTTAGTGCCCCACATGTCCCAGTGGCATCTCTAAAAGCAAGTGTCACCCCTTACAGAGACATCCAGAAACTCTGCTCTGATGAGGATTTAAACTCTCTGATGCTATGCTTGGCTTCATAGTGGTTACCATTTTTAATAGGTTTAAGCCATTTTTACTCACTCTATTTTCTTCAGCTTTTCCATTCTGGAAAACAGGTCCATCACCCTCTTCACCTCTGGACCCCGTATCCGATTGTCCTGCAAGCTGCACACAGATTCACTCTCATGAGTACCCCACGCCCCCTAGCAACGAGTGGCTGATCTGAGGGTCACTGCCACAACACACTCACTTTATTTCCTCAAGCTGGAGGCAATGTGATGAAGCCTGGACCAAGTTAGTCATCCCCTCAGCTGTGATGCTCCCGCCTGTCAACCTGGAAAAAGAAAGAATGATTCAAACCAAGCAGAGGGAGGGCTAGCACCCTGTGCAGTGCATGGCAAGCCCCTCTCAGATGTGTGCCTGCACCACACTCCCAGCACACCCACGCAGAGAGGAGGTGGCCTGACTCTGCCACCTGTTTCTATCTGAAGGATAGAAACAGAGGGCAGATACAGAGGGAGGCAGCTTTGACTTTACAAGCAAAGACTTACTCTAGTTTCTTCAAGCTCCCCATTCCTCGTAAGGTCTTTGAAAGAGCAGCAGCAAAGTCATTGCCACATTTCCTACTTCGAAAGCTAAAACATGAAGAAAAGGGAAAAAACACAAACACAATAAAAACCAAAATAAGCTAGCCCATAGAGCAGGTTAAAACACGATTTTTTAAGAAGTGTTGAATTTTTTTTAACAGCCATTGCACTACACTTTTTTTGCAGCATCTTATCTTTTCACACATCTGTTTTAAAATCCAAAACATTAAATTTGCACATCAACTGCAAATACTTCAAGAGATGGCTTCTGCCTTTAGATACAGTGACACCATGTGTAAGTGCTGCCGCAGATAAAGAGTCAGCCCTATTGCATGTCCCACCAGAGTCAGGACCCTGGAGCCAAGGGAGGTCACAGAGGGGCAAATCAAACTCATACAAACAGAGAACGTCTAACAGCTCCCATGCGATGAGCCGCTGAGTTATGAGAGGGTTGATTTCAGGCCAGATACTTTAAATTTCAGTGGCAGAGTAGCCAGAGTTGTCCAAAATATAAAAGACACAAGACTTTTAGGGAAAACACCTCTTTTATAGAAGGAACTGGTGGTGTTGGAAAAAACAAACAGACAAACAGGTAAGATTTCAGGCACACCAGCTCTCCTTTGAATCAGCTGTAGGATGCGCTGATTATGGGATGTATTGGTACAAAGCCCCCAGGGTTGCATGATTCCCACAGCGTGTTTGGGGGCCATGAGATCAAAAATTCACGTAGGCCGTCACCCTAAGTGCCTCTGGCACCTTCCCCTAAACCAAAGGGAGTCAGGAACAAGCTGCAGTGGCATAATGGACATGGCCCACGGTCATTAGGAACACGCCAGAGGAGATGCTGCTTCTTTAGACAGGTTCTGTACAAGCAACATGCAGCTGAGATGCTTGAAGTCCCACTGTCCTTTGCCTGCCCTTCCAAGAGACAGTACTCAGAGTGCTCGTATCCTGTTGACCATAAATGAAATCAGGCACGGAACTGAGTGTGTACGAGCTGAGGAAGAACTCCCCAAAATCCTCTGTTCCATTCTCCTAATGCAAAGGAACAGCCTGATCATCCTTGGGCATCTGCCTAATCTGCTCTTTGAAAGCAGAGGACTCTGTGCACTGCCCTGTGCCTGCATGAGCAATTTAGAGTTAGAATGTATCATCAGAAAGCTTTCCTCACAGTCAGTTAAATGGTACTCCTATTCTTCTTAATGGAGGCAGAGAACAATCAATTACTGTCTTTTTTACAATTATATAAATATCCAGGTATAGCAGTTTTCACATCTCTGTTTACGCTCCTCTGCTTCACAGCAGACAACGTCATTCCCTGCAGGTCAAGGTAATTCTCACCCTGGCTGCTTCCCATCTTCTTCCATACAAGCAAATTCTACACATATTCCTCCAAGTCATTCATAAAAATACAGAATGAGATCCACCCCACAGCAGGACCCCAAGAGATCCTCCTGGAAATGTCCTTCCAGCATTACAGCAAAGCACTGATAGAGAGCATCTTAAAGTGCAGTTGTCATCTCCAGTTCATCTGGTTTATGGTGATTTCACTTAGACCACAATTTTCTCATTTGCTTGAAGGATTCACCCTGCCTTTGTAGTGTCAAGAAATACCTATCATTTTATCTCTTACATAACAGACTAACCACCCTGCTGTTTCATTGTTTTAGTCAAAACAAAGAAACAAACAAAAAAACCTGGCCAGAATGGATTTATCACCTTAATATCCTTCAGTCACTCATAAATCTATTATTTCATAAATTTCTTTGGTATCAAAGTTATGCTGTTCAGATTAGAATTTCTCACATCTCCTTTCCCTCCCTTCTAAAACAGAAATACTAGGGTTGCCCTTCCAGCCCCTCAGCCCTTCTCTCCACCCACCAGCCCATAGCACTCAGTGTGTTTACCTCAAGTTCTCTACGTTTCTACAGCCGGCCAGAACCTCCAAACAGTCAATGTCTATGAGACATCCTGCAAAATCCAAATGAGTCAAATCTTGGCCCGAGTTTATGACAAAAACCAAAGCCGACATGTCCAGAGGTGTCAGTCTAAAGTTTTTAAACTCATACTTGAAATTCAGCAGGCTGCCGATGTGCTGGGCTACTTTGAGGTCTTGTGTTTCAAACGTGCAGTGGCAGAGCTCAATGACCTTAGGCCCTGTCAGATGAGTGGCTGCTAGTTTCTTGAGAGACTGCAGGATTGTGTCCTGCTTATCCTGCACCCAAGCTTCATCTTTTTCAGCTAGCAGCATGAGAAACGTCCTACATTCTTTTGATGACAAGCCTGAGAGAAAGATGTGAAAACTCTCCATGAACTCGGTCTTTGCCTCATTCTTTAAAGTCCACTTTGACTTCAAAGAGAACTTCTTCTTCAGGTACTTCTTGTCCACCCTCTCACTTACCATGAGACACAGTGCTGCAAAAAACTCCTGCAAGCTCAAGTGCACAAAGGCATAGCCAGCCTCTGGGCAAGTGCCACTTGTTTTCACCTCAAAGACAGACAGTAATCCATGTAAGGAAGCAAATTCCTTCACGTGGTCTGGAATATCACCAACATAAAATACAAGCTTCTTATCTTCCAGGCCTTTTAGTGCAAGATCACACAGACCCAAAATGGCCTTCCTGTTACAGTTCAGCTGAGTCACCTCGCCACCTGCACACTCTCCCTGCTGTTTGTTTATGAAGATGAGAAGCATTTTGATATAAAACTGCGTCGTAGTCTGAGGAAGCTCCACATTCATCTGATGCTTAAGGAGCAAATACTCCAAACAGATGCACACAACATGACACAGAGCAGGGATGAGGCACATGCTGCGGAGCTTGGCGTTGTTCTTCAGGTGAGCAATGGCTTGCTCTTTGAACGAATGCTGATGAAAATAGTGGCTGATGTATTCCTCAACCTTCTCATGGTCAAATCCCCAAATTTCTGCTAGCAGACCTACCGTGTTTAATAAGAAGTCAGGTACTCTCTTAGGTCGGCTGGTTACCAACACTGTGCAGCCAGGCAGGAGCTTCCCATGGCAGAGGTCTGCAAGAAGCTCAGATATGGACATTCGGGAGGCAAGACTTGGCCTTCTCTTAGAAGACGATGACATGTCCATGTTTGCTGCAAACTCATCCAGCCCATCAAAGATGATCAGCGTATGGCAGGCATTTTCCAGGAGGTACTGTAACACTGCATCAGAGCTGTCTTCTGGCTGAAGGAACAGGTCAAATAAAAGCTCCTTCAAAGTCAATTTTCTTTTCAATAAATTGAGCTGCCGAAACTCAAACAGGAAAGTGAAGTGATACTGAGGTAGGACACCTTCTGCCCATTTCTGACAAATCCTGCGCATTAGCATGGTCTTGCCTGTACCTGGTTTACCAAACAAAAAGATCACCTTTGTTGTGCCTGATGGGACCACACTACGAAACAGATCCGACACTTTCACGGCTGTATCCACACAATCTTCCGGTTCAGGAGCACTTGCCACATCCTCTCGGGGTTTATCTGTTTTCTCTTTTAAGCGGGAGGCTTTGCTCTGCTGAATGACAAGGTTGACAAAAGCCTGGTTGAAAGCCAGTGGCTGTGTGTGTTCCTGTGCTGCTGCTCCTGCTGCTCTCCTGCTTCCATATCTCTGGTGGATAGAATGGATGAGGAGATGCCGGTATTTTTCAGCTAAATCTGAGAAAGAAGATGACAGAGTGAGTATGAGGGTAAAAAAGTTCTGAGCTGTGATAGATCCAAAATACTACCACTTAAACACAGAGAAACAATAGTCTTGATCAGAGTCTGCTCCACAGAGCTAGGCAGAGATGACAAAATTTGAACACATGTAGTTTTTCCTATTTTTGCACAGGGGCCAAAGAAGAAAAAAATTAAGGGAAAATGTGAAACTGTTTTATATAAAAACTAAATCTTAATATCTCTTGAAAATGAGAATTAGGTACCGGTGTATTCTGCATATAATTCCCTGTTCACCCACGCTGGCCTTGTGCCACCCTTGCTCAGCTATCTGCCCCTCGGAACAGACATCTCTTTTGCTTGGAGAATTTGAGATCCCTGATGGTATCAGCATCTCTTTGCTGAACAGAGAACAGTGGAGATAATTAAGAGTGCTCAGCACCTTCTGAAAAACCCTATCCTCACTGCTGTTAAGTCTGCTGAGTTTTGTCAATGGACAAGATCTGGACTCCTGGGAGCACCTCCTCAAGAACTTTGCTGTAGGCAAACTTTCAGTCAAAAACTGGGTCCAGCCCAGCTGCAGCTGCCAGCTTTGGCAGGCTCCCTGTGTTCCTGCACCAGGCACTGGGCAGCACTGGACTGTGGGGACTGCAAGGCTAAAAGAAGAGGTAGAAAAGGGTAAAGAAGGGCAGATGATGAAGAAAAGGGTATGGACACTGGTGTTATACAGCCTGCAGGTCTGCTCAGGCTACTCAGTCTTTCCTGGAATTGTCCTGCCTTGACTTTGTCATCACTCTTCCATTCACTTACTTCTTTACTTTAGGGTGAGCTGAAATCATACGAGTTTTTAACATTCTAGAGAAACTATGGAGCCTTCACTAGGTTTTAAATTGTCAGTATGTCTCCTGATTTGGTTTAAAAAAAAGCAACCAAACAAATACAGGGATGATCTACAGCTGAATGCTTTACTGGCATATCACACTTCAAGGGAGTCCTTAACCTATGTCATCTGCATCCCCTCTCCTCAGGTAGATTTAATATTTCTTTGAAACGGAAATGGATCTTTCTTGTTATATGCCAGGTCCTATTGCCTGTATATATTACAACTTGTTGCATTAAGAGTTTATGTAGCTACTAAACAAAAGTTTCCCTCAACGCAGGAGGTTGATTTCTTGGGTGTTTCTGCAGAGACGTTAAACAGGTCCCTCCTCAGAGGAAAGCACACCACCACTCTGCCTCTGGAACATCTGCATACCTAGTCGTTGCCGTTTAACATCCTTATCACTCACAGAGCTGCTGTGATGGCGGCGTCGAGAAAACCCTGAAAATTGAAAAGTTAGAAACACGTGAAAAGAGCATTTTGAATGGCATTTTATTAGAACTGGGCAAGACTCTTCTGCAAAGCATTCGGGGAGCTGAAGAGACAACATCAGAGAGACAAAACTGTGGAAATTCAGGCTAAGTTTACAGAACTGCTTTTGCAAAAGTTGAAGTAAAAGCAGAGGTGCATCCAGCTATAGAAAGACAGCTTGAGCTGGTCCTTATGAGGCTAATCCACCCTCCTCTCCCACTCCGAAGATGCTACAGCTCTCAGAGTGACCTAGGGGTCTGGGCTGGTTTAAACACCTTCAGTAACAGAGCTCCCTGAGCTTCTCCAGGCAACTCATTCCAACACTTCAGTTTACTTACACAGATTTTCCTAGTGGATAACATCAATCTTGCCTGTCACAGTGTGATCTGCTACCTCCCTCTTCTATCTGCCTGAGTGTTCTTGAGAAGTGAAGCAAGTCTGTGTGTCCCAGGGAGGAGGAAGATCAGCTACAAGTATTCAACATTTATCTAATACTGGAACATGACTTTGCGCTTCACAGAGCTGTTAATATCCAGATCTTACCATTCTCAGCCAACAGCAGCTGGGACATCAGAAATGAGGTACAAGCTGCTGCAGAAAACAATGTGAGTTTTTAAAGGCATGTTTTTCAAGAAATGTGTTAAGTTTAACACAGGATGCTCAGATCCTTTTGCTCAACCCCCTCATCTGCTTAGAAGCACAGTGGTAAGTAGTGTCAGAACCTTAGCAAGAAACTATCACAACAGCCAAACAAAAAGCATCCTAGGAAATGATCCTACTGGCAGCATAGCTGCTGGAAGGCAAAAAAAAAAAAAAAAGAGGTACGTGCAATTTTGGGTTCAGAGGAGCACACAGAAGTAGTGAGAACATTAAGGGCTACAGACAGCCTAATCAAAGACTTAGACCACAAGCACTGCAAAGTTACGTAGGGCATGAAGGAAGTGGTTCTGAGCATATGAAAGCAGCCTGGTAGGTTTGAGACAACAATAAACCAAATAGCAGTACCACATATCCCAGCTACAAGCTGTAGTAAAGCACACAGCCCAATTTCTTTCAATCGTTCTCCACTCCTCAGGATGTAAGTCCACCCAAAGCAGGACAGGCCCATGTGATGGACCTGAAAGAAAGCAGGAGCAGGAAATATCAATGACTAGACCTATCTCAGCTCCACAGAAAGTTTTCTTGTCAGCGAAGCCAGCTGCCAGGTCAGCCTCCATGAGCTTGGCTGGCTAAGGAGCACTGGGAGAAGGTGCTGTGAAATATACTGCTGTGAAAGGCTGCCCTGCATTTTCTGAGACTTACCACAACCACCTTACTGGTGAGTCTTTTTGTAGGCTGGGCAATGCATCTGCCTTGCTTCGAACACAGGAACTGCTCTCTTACTCTGGGGAACAGGGCAGGGAACAGCTATTTCTGGGGAACACAGAGTCCACAGATTCCCAGGGCTGTTTATGGTGATTAATTCCCTGTTTGTTTATGGTATGCTTTCAGATGGAGAGAATGGTCAGAGCTGAGAAAGGCATGAGTCTTTCCTTTCTCAACTGGTCCTAGTAACTTTCAGCACTACTTTCAAATTTCTGTTCCACCAGCAACTGGCGAGATCAACCGCCTGCTCACGAGGGCACACAGCAGCTAGCAGCAGCGGTCTGCCTGCAGAACAGAAAGATCACTTGTTTCCGAGATCTGAAAACTGCGTGTGACACACATGATACAGCATCATCTGCAGTCCTGTGACTCAGAAGCAGTCTCTGAGCGAAAAGCAGAGGCAAAAGTGTCCCTGTGACAGGAACATCTGGAACTGCAAAGGGTAGGTTGGAGATGCCATTTGAAATGGTTGACATCCACAGAGACGGGCAAGGCAGGGAGTGCTCAGGAAGCGCAGTGCTAAAAGCCTACCTCTGTCTGGACGCGAGCAGGGAATGCAAAGAGCAGACGCAAACACACAAGTTAAAAGGTACTGAGGGCACTGGCAAACCTCAGCAAGAGCCAGCTCTGCAAGAAGCTCCTGTTGCTGTGAGTGTGAGCCTTAGCCAGTCCCCAAATTCACACAGCGGGAAAAAAAATGAAGAGCAGCTTTTCCTTCAAATCATCAATTTTTACCAGTGGCAATCCAGCACCAATCCACTCCCTGCCACCAACATTAAGCACCTCTACGGGATGCAAGGCCTGCACGCTGGTCTTTGCACTGTCAGGGTCCCAGCTCAGCGGCTCCTCTCTGCTGCAGCATGCAGAACACAAAGCTTCATTTCCTACTGCTTCATTTTCCCCCAGCACACATTTCAGGAGGAATCAGCAAACTGACAGCAGATTTCTGTGATAATCTGGATTTATTTTGCTGCTATGTCCACCGTTTATCCTCTCACAAACCTAGAAGCCAGAATCACATCCCTTCTCTCTCTTTCTGCTGTGGGACTCTTCACATGGGGAGGACCTGGGCTGGTGTTTCGTTTTCTAGAAATGGAATACCCGGTGACCAAGAAAGCAACTCAGAATTACACAGCTTCCAGTTACTCCAGCACTGAGTAGGAAGGTCTCAGTCCCAAATTCACCCCTGAAGAAAGCCCTAGCACTACTATTATTTGTTCTTTTAAGCTTTGATTCTGACACTTCTGCAATGGTTTCTGCTGAATAGTCTTTCTGCTCTTCCTCTAAAAGCCAAACCGACTTCTGCCACCTACCAAAGGGCCAACCACAGCAAAAGCACAAAAAGTGGGGTTTTGCAGAGTGGGTGGGAGATTCCCTTGGCTATAGAAACTAAAATGAGCAAGTTCCTTAGCAGAGTAAGGACCAAAAAGGCTTTTCTGAAATTCAGGGACAGAAAATGAAACAGGGAAGGTTCAGCTGGAAAGCACCAAGAATAGAAAAAGAAAACCTAAAGTTCCAGTGGCTTCCCCACACTGTGCCAGTGCTGTGGCCAATACGCGTGACATCTGCAGCCCTGCCCAGCCTATGTGCAGAGAAGATAAACTCCAAGAGCATATCACCCCAGGGTCTGTTCCAGCCTTACCTTTTGGCACAGGCGACCGGGCACTCACATCTGGGCATGCTTCTTGTTTCTGGCTTAAGTTACCTAAAGGAGTTGGATTGGAAATGACACAGAGTTACTGCAAACATCCTGTTCTTGAAATCCAGGGTGCTGCTGGCCAAAGTCAAAGGGCAAGCAGCTAGCAACACATACTGAGTCTTGGTTTCTACCCCTGTGTCAGGGCTGATGCGATACAACCAGGTTTCAGGTTCCCCACCTCATCTTTTCCTTTCAGCTGGCTCTAAAATACCGTTAACCTCTGCTTTCAAGGGACGAGCGAAACAACTTCTCTCTATGATACAACCTCAGAGCGTGGCTTTGGCTGATCTAAAACCACACTGCAGCCCAAAAGGGAAGTCCTACTCTTCTCCATTCCTGCAAAGCACAAGTGTCCGTGATGAAACCGTTGGCAGTCAGTTAGCAGCCCAGTCAAGAGCCTTTTCTGACTCATTGCATGGCTCAAGCTGCCACAAAACCCCACTCAGCACAGCCAGCAACACAGGCAATGTTCACAGAGCTTCAGAGGGAGATTCTGCTCAGGCCAAACAGGAGTCTGCATGCCACCAGGACTCTTCTATTCAGATAAACTCATGCCTGAAAGCATTGCTCTCTAAAATCAGATGGGAAGCCTTCATACATTAATTCCTTTCGCTATCCTTTCCAGCATTTCCCAGCTGGGAGTGCAGACCAGTACTCTGGTATTTCTAGCTCTAGCACCTGCAAAAAGCCACAGGCACACGTGCTGCTTGACGGCCTCATACAAAATCCATTCAACAGCTCAAATATCCTGACTTGCCCTGTGTACCATGTAAAGCAAAGTAAGCCAGTGCTGGGGCAGGAAGACTCCATCTCGGTATTTCTCCACCACTCATACCAAGCGCTGCTTGGGCTGCCCCTTGGGTTGGTGGTAGCCCACATCAGTTCTCCAGCCTCATTCACCGTGCAGACACAAACTCTTTTCCACAGGAGTCACTTCAGTTAAGGCAATCTAATGGTTCATCTTACCTAACCCAACACTGCTTCGCTACTCTAAAGTGTGGTTCTGTGTTATCCTTCTCTAAACCACCAACTCCTGCCCACACCTTTGTTCAGCCCCTGCAACCACACAGCTATGCAGAGGGTTAGGGTTAACTGAAAGTGACCCGTAGAGCAAAACGAAAGTAATTCATCTTCAGAAGGATCAATAATGCTAAACGGTTAATACTACAGTTAAACCAGCAAAAACCAACTCCAAAACCTTAAAGAGATGTCTTCTTTTATCACATGCCACAGCATTAAAAGGCTGAAATCTGTTTCAGCTTCAGGACCGAGAAAAAGCCCCCATCAGTCCTTGTTCTTGTTGCTTGTCTGGTCTTTCCCTGTTTCATCTCTGCGAAAGTAACTGCTGCTGCAGCTGGTTATCAAAGGCTGCTGACATCTGACTGGTGCAAGTAATGACAAATAACAGCAAGCAGGGTAATTTGCCTTTGCTTATCACCAGCTAAAGTGATCCAGTAAGGGAGAGCCACAGCTGAGCTGGTGCCACAGGCTTCCACAAAAGAGAGCATGTGCACACTGCACGCAGTGTACTGACCACACTCTTTATGGATCACACGATTTTCTCTATAGTCACTGCCTCCAGCTGCTAATGAGAGACACGGGGAAGTGGTTTTCTTGTGGTGTGAGTATTTTAAGACTTCTGTATTTCTTGCCTTTTTGTATCAGGCAAATTAAAAAAAAAGCTATTAAAAATTCACAGAACAAAAAGCATTTTTTCGTCTTCAGATAAATCTATCAAAAAATTTAATCTCAGCTTTATTGGAGGGGATGCACAATTTTTATTGGTTTTAGCTTTTTATGTCTAAAGTTGACATTATTTTTTTTTTTGGCAACTTACATTTCTAAGCCAAAAGTTGTGCTTCCAAGAAAAAAATACCACAACAAATTTCAGCAGTTTCAAAACCTTCTTTCAAGAAATCTATAAGAGAAAACTTGGCAAAGTAAACTTTCTCACCAAGAAAGATGGATTGAAGCTAAATTTTCTGCTTAAGAAAATCATTGCCATTGAGAAACTCCTGAGCTACTATTGCATCAATGTCTTCTCTCTCGCAGCTATCGTGATGCTCTCGGCTCTCACAAAAAGCAATCAGGAATCCCTACAGCACAGCAAACCTCTTGCCTCACATTTCAAATAGACTTAATTAGTGTCTCAAGAATGCTATTTTTTCCTCTGGGTAAAATGACTTTGCCCTTGGAGACACTTCCACTTCAGGAATCCAGATGCTATGACCACACAGGTTCCCACAGGGTCCACAGAACCCTCCACCCTCAAATCAGACCAACTCTTACTGAAAGAGCCAAGAAAGTGCCCACCAACACCAGCAAGGTGCAGCACAACTGGTGAAAAAGCACGTCTGAAATTGTGAACTATTGCTGTTTGCTGGCAATAACTATTTTTGGAGGGACTGATCTTATTCCAGAGATTATGGTGAAAGAGACAGGGTGAACTAGAAGGAAAGTCAGATCATTTTTTAAAACAAGTGGCTTGGTTAAAAAGGCTTGTAGCTGCCTGGACATCACAGAGAGGACTGCCACATCTCACTGACGAGGCACTGACCACACAAGCGAGGGCACTGGTCTCACTGCCCAGACTGGTCTGTTGGCTGTGGGGAGCCAAGGCGTGGGCTGTGTTTGGAGATGGTCAGAGGAAGCTGGCCTGATCTCCATTACCTTCTCCCGCAGAACTCATGAGGAGTATCTCCAGATCCAGGGGGAGGTCACACTCCATGCAGAGGTACTGTGCAAACTGTTTCCAGGTGGCAGGGCCAGCCTTCTCCAGCAGGTCAAGAAGCACCAAGACTTTTTCTCTGTGGTCAGTGATGCCACCTAGGCCATCCAGAGCCGTCTCTGGGAGGAAGTGCTGGGAGGTCGTGAACAACCAGTTGAGATGGTGACTGAGGAACTCCACTAGCTGGGGGCGAGCACTCGCTAAGGCTGCTTCCAAGTCTAGATCATCATTGTGAAATGGAGGCTAGAGGGATAAAACAAGAAAGGGTAGAAATGGGCATAGGAGTGAGAGACGGTCACCCACACAGCCCTGTGGAGCAGCCAACACAGCTCTTGATGACTTGATCTCTTTTTCTACCCCTTGGTCCAGCCCAGTACTTCTTATGTGCCTTACCCGCACCACATCTTGTAGAAAATCCTAGGCCAGCCACTATGTGGTGCAAGGACAACAGTGCTCGTCCACACAGTGCCTAATGCAGCAGTACTGCAAGGGAGAGAAGCAAACAACAGGAGTCAGTCTCTCTGGCATCAGCCAGGGAGAAGCTCTGTTGAAGTGTGTATCGCTGTGGTGGCCATCTGCCAAATAGAACATCTCAGTCATCTTTCACATGCAGCAGGACCTCTGGAGGGACATGGGACTCCAAGAGTAAGATAACTCCCTAACAAAGGGCTCCACTATTCTTGCTGCTCCTTTTGTGGGGATGAGCAACTCATTTCTGCTTTGGTGACAATGTCACCCCCCACTCTCACTTCCTTCCCACAGCAAAGCCACGCACATACGGTCTCCTACCTGCATTGTTGTGTGGTCAGCCTCCTCTCAGTTGTCAAATGCAAAGGTGCCTTCTGCTCCATACCCTGATGAAGAACGGATCTGCTAGCAGCAGCATTCCAGCACACAATGACATCTCAATGCATGGTGCATAATGCATGCAGTTGCCTCACTTGGTGCAGATGCCTAGGGATAACAACAACAGAGCAGGATGTAGATACGAAAAGGCACAGGCAATTACATGAGTCTCAGATCTAGAAGCTCTGCCTTTGATCCTGTGGTCAGCTGCAGAGCTTTTTGTCCCAGGTAGCAACCTCAACTCAAACCAGAAGTGACCAGAAAGTTTGGACATTTGATGATCCACTACTAGTGTGACGAAAATGCAAAACTGAGCCTTGTGCCCTAAGATGCAAGTGAAGACAGGCTTTACAGAAATGCTACAAAGGAATCACAGCTTTTTCAGTGTCACTGCCTGACTTGAGCTGGTCTTCTATGCCAACCTGCTGCTCTTAGTCCCTCCATGGAAGCTGATGCAGAAGCAGTAGCAGCTTGCTCAAATCAGGCAGTCAGTCACATCCAAAAAAAACCAGTGAAAAGCTGATCCTCTGAGGTTACACAGCTCTTGTAAAAGAGTTTCAGGTGCAGGGGGCTGAAAACACCACTAGTGCCATTGCCAGCCCCCCTCCTGCCTCTTACCAGAGATGGCAAAGTGAACTGTTTCTCCGCACACTGCAGCTGGTGCTGGATGGTGTCCCAACACTCCTACCACAGGGAAAGAGATGAGGAAACACTAGAAAGACTAGGAAAAATGTGGGCCCTCCCCAGTAGGAAACAGGAGACCTAGTTACCCAGGACATGGAGAAGGCTGGGGGTGGAACTGGATGATCTTTAAGGCCCCTTCCAACCCAAACCATTCTAGGATTCTATGAAAGCAGTTACCATCCTGCTCATCTCCAGATGTTCTACAGCAGGATCCCAGCCCAGGCTACAGCAGCATCAGGACCAGGCCACTGTGCTATCCCCAGCAGACAGCTGCCTACACTGAAGTTGAAAGCCAGCTCCAACTACAACTACCATCACCATGTTTGCAGAAAGGCTAAGAAATAGAAACCACAGGGAGCAACTTCCATGCTCCACACGCCCACCAACTACCTGTCTTGCATCTAGAGGGGACAGTCCTTCCAGGTCTGAGACTGCTGCACTATGTGTGGTGTGGGAAAAATTCCCACAGTTGCTGCAACACCCAAGTTTACTTGGGGAGGGGATGGGACAGTGACCAACCTAGTTTACCAAAAAGCCGGTAACACTGTTGAGTGGAAGGGTTGAGTAGAATTGCTTCATCCCCTAACAAGGCTGGTTATTTACATATATATATACACACACACCCCCCCCAACTATATTATATTATATATTTTTTATATATATACAGAACTGTATTATATTTTATACATATATATATATGTATATTTAAAAAACAGTGCGTTTCCCCACTAATTGCCATTTCCTAAGCAAACACCTTCCCAATTCAACAGCAGCAGCCGCCACATGACTACCAGGGTGGAGGGATGAAGAAGTCATGCTCCAGAGCCCACCTTCAGCCCTCGCTGCCCAGACATGCTCTGCTCTGCACTGACCATTCAGGTCTCTACAGTGAAGTGAGCCACAGCCCTTCAGGATTTTTATTTTTGCCGCTCTCTTGACCTGGCCAAGGAGAAAAGTGGGAGATTTCTATGGAGCTGAGGGAAGAACTCAGAAGTGGAAGACAGAAGGGCACTCCAATGGAAAGAGCCAAGACCTTCCCATCTGCGTAAAGACAACTCTGAATTCATCAGAAAGTCACGCTCATGCTGGAGTGACCTCACAGCAGAGCCATGCTGCTCCATGGGGCACACTGCATAGAGAGAACATCACCTCCCCATACCACTGCTGGGCATGGCACGCACCCAGAAGCTGAAGACTAACAAAAAGCAGGCACCAGGTTGGAGCACTGGAGGTAAAACTGCTGAAGATGTTTCTCCCGCTCATGTTTAAGAGGATACCCCTTCTCCTGTAATCCAGCACTACTCTCTGCCCTCCCCCTTCGAAATGCCTCGGATGTTTTGAGATGGAACCAAATTAATGCAGCAAAGGGATATAACCTGACTGAGTCCTCCAGCAGAGGACTGAATGGGAAGGACCTAATCAGTCTCTTCTGTTCCTGCACTCCAAAAGCCAAGCAGACATCCGGTAAGAGCAACGCTGGTGGTACTGTACGCTCTTTTACAAATCTCTGACTCTTCAGGTCAAAACCATGTCACAAGTTGGTTATTACGCAGCATCACCGTATACTGTTATAGTGTCACTGCAAGAAAGACTCCACCTATGTTTCCATTCCAGATTGTACTTTCGGGATGCATTACATAAAAAGTGAGGCAGCTCTGAGATCCATCAAAATGTGGTAAAACATCCAGTTTGTAAAATTTCTCTGATGCCTCTCATTCACTATTTTAACAAAAACAACAAAAATGTTCCTGATGAAATGCTAAGAAAACGGGACTTAACCAGAACCAGTGTTCTCCTCAAGCCATTTCCGTGATGCCAAAAACTGAAACTCTGAGCCTTACTGGAAAGGATCCTACAAGTTTTCATTCCAAGTGTTTTATTATAAAATTCAGTATATAGTACAATGTATAGTAACACATACACTAAAAACAAAGGAAACAATGTTTCAATTCACTAGAAAGCTTAAAAGAAAACATTTAACAGTTTCAAGTTTAAATAAACTGCGAAATAACAAGGGCTTCTTGCAAAACAAACAATTTCCCAGTAGCCTGATCAGTTAGCCTTTAGGAAGTGTTATTTCACGTTTCTCCAGCCCAAAACCAGAAATTTGTAAACAGCAATGCCCTGACTTTATTCCCCTGATGACCAAGAACTACCTTCTTAATAAGATGATATTAAAAAAATAAATAAAAACCAGATCTTAATGTCAAGGAAGACTGAAAGCCATTCAGGCAAAGAGTAGACTCACACAAAATAATTGAATACTCATATTCATGAACAAATCACTGAAAGGTCAGATGAAAGCTCAGGTAATACTGCACAGCTGCTATACTAGTACTGCTCTGCTAAATCAGACCATCAGAAACGATGGGCAGCGACCTACAGTAAAATGCCTCCGAGCTCAAAACGAAGCACAAAAACCTCCCAAGAACAGCCAAAAAACTTTTGAGCCTTGACCCTTGCCCTTCAAATGCAGAAACATCATTAAAACACATTGCAAAAACACACTTCGTCTCCCTTCCCCAACTTGGCATTCACCCATTCCCAGCCAAGAAAAATGAAACCGAAATGTGAAGCTCCCTGTTGCAAATCTACCAACTCCTTGCGTGCTCTGAGGAGCACATGCTACTTACCAAAAGCCCAGAAACAAGAGTAGCAGCACTGAAAACAAAGTGGAGGGGGTCACAAAACAAAGGAGCTGGAGGACAATGTCCACTGCCTTGCTAACTCACTGCTCTCCTGAGGCACGCAGCCCTTCGGTGCCTTTTGGGAGCTGATGAACAAAAGACAGAGCAAAATGAAAGTAAAAACAGCTAGGAATTCCCCAACTGCAACTCATCTATGGTGAAAACAGTGAGGTGAGAAAAAATACCCAATCAGATCAGCAGAAGAGTGTTACCCTATTACAAAATCTATAGCTAGATGATAGTTTAGGTAGCTTTTGGGGAACGGTCCAAAGAAATGGGACTCAGGGGCAAACACTCTCACTGGAGCAAACTCTGACTTGGTTGTGGTTAAGGCTTTTACAATGTGAGTGTTGTTATTTACATGCATAGGTCTGATTATTCTGGGACATGGTAAAAAATTTATTTACCATTTCCATTGTATCTAAGAGAAAAAAGCAACCCGCTTGTCCTTTAGAAGGGAGACAAAGTTTAAGAGAGAATGTAGTAGATGTGAATGACGTGAGGAAAAATCCCAGGTTTCTAGATAGAACTGTAGGCACAGAGATCTCCACACCTAGCCAGGTAGGTTTGTGCAACAAACAACAAAATACTACTGTTAATGTTTATCTAGATGCCAGAGAAGCTATACTGGAAAATCCAATGCGGCCTGCAGCCGAGAGTCCCAGCCAAAGCAAGATGGCACACAGCACTCTTTCAAAGTTTGTTTATTAGGAAAAAAAATACAGAATAGGTCCAGCAGCACTCACATCTCCGGATAGAAACGCTTGCTCTGGTTGTCTTGCCTCAAGGATGACACAAGGGGATGGGGGGAGCTCCGAGAGAACCGGAGGTGGACAGTGGGAAACGTGGACAGTAGGAAACATGGCTGGCGAGGAGCAGCCGAGTAGGCGAGGAGCAGCGCCCACAGCCACGGTCTGCCCCATTTTGCCACCTTCGCTGCCCAGATCTGGCCCACCACACCTCCCACTGGTGTGCCCGCCAGACCAGAAGCTGCTGCAGCACTCCCAACACAACCCTTCTATGGCCAAACCAGTAATTCTGCACCTAAAAATCCCTCAGCTCATCCCTGACAGACTACCACACATCACTCCAGCTAGTAAAAGCTCCGATATTGGTTTGCTCCCAGCTGCTGGGAGCACAAGTGACCTTCTGCGATGCTTCCAATCTTAGAGTTGAAGGTCGGGCAGTAAAGGGCGCAGACAGACCCCCAGTCCCCTCTAAACCTAAACCCTCATGGGGTGCACCCCACCACGACCCCTCCGTCCCGGGCGGGGAGGAGGAGGACGGGGCGGTGGTTTGCCACCCGCGCGCAGCACTCACCCGGCTGGCGGTCCGTCCCGGCCGGCTGCCACAGCAGTGCAAGCGGCAGATCGGGGCCACCCCGCCGCGGCCGCACCGAGTCTGAGAACGGCTGGAGGCGAAGCGGCTCTGCCGGGAAATCACGTGGGAACCCAGCACCGTGCCGTGCCAGGCCGGGCGAGGCGCTGCTCCTCAGCGCCCGGCGTGCGGCTCCACCACAATTTTGTGCAGGGGCTCGCGGCGAGACGAGGTGCGACGCCCCTCACCTTGGGCACCATTTCGCAGTGGGAGCTGCAGCCCCACAGGGAGGCAGCTCGGAACCCCTGGATGCTTTCCCGCTTCTTCCCCCCATCAGCCAAGTGCCCACTCCCCCACGCAACAGCAGCTGTCTTGCCCAGCCCCAAGGGCTTGTCACCACTGAACATTCCCGGCAGACACCTTCCCCCCAGCGGGGCAAGGCATCTCCAAGGCAGAAAAAAAGCTTTTGTTTTCCTGCCGTTTCTTTTTTATTAATACTTTTCACTCTATTGGGATGTCATTCCGTAGGACCAGAGGCTTGACAGAAGCCTGTGCCCCTGATCTTCAGCCAACATTGCCATGCAGAGAGGGAAAATGTCACCTCAGCTTCAGGGGCTTTAGAGCAGAACGTAGTACAGACATCCCTTTGCCAGTACTGAAATAGCCAGTGATGGGAACAGGGTGGAAAGGGAGGTGGAAAGTTGCCCACTACACCAGGGCTTCAAGGCCACCATTGGCCACACCATGGTGTCACATCTTTGACAGCACTTGGCTCCTGCTGTGTCATGGACACAGCTTGTTGAGACCCAGTAAGATAAACCTTCCTTGGCTGCTATGGACCAGCCTGGAAACTCAGCCCACTCCATATGTCCCAGCCTTCTCCTGACCATTGAGGAGATGTTAAACCCCGCAGTTACATAGAGCAAGGCAGTGCTGGGAAAGCTCAGTGGCCTCCAGCATTGAGGGTGGGAGAGGAGCAGGTCAGAGGGGCCTGGCTCAGTCCCCAGGGAGGACATCCATGGCAATGCCGAGAGAGCAACACCATGCCCATAAGAGCTCAAGAAACTGAGGCCATCATGCTACCGCAGGGCTCTTTGTGGAAGCCCCAACTTTAATATCTCTTTGTGGGAGAGGGGAATATCAGCCTCTGCTTCTGTTAATGTGACCACCATTACAGTCTTAGACTTGTCTTCCAAGTGAAAAGACAAGTTAGAAGAAGGGAAGCATGAATTGATACAGGAAACTAATTGAAGTACTTCAGATAAATTATTGCACTGTAGTAGGAAGGAACAGGAACCTGCTGTCTGACTAGATACTTACACTTTCTTTTATAATCTCTTTGGCTTCCTTATTTTTATTGCTTTTCTCAAGTTTGCTCCCACTGTCTCAACAACAACAACACGGACATAACAATTTGCCTACAGCCCTACATGCCCTACAAACTCTGTAAAGAAAGTACCCAAGGCACAAGATCCCTCCATTATTGTACTGCATTGTAAATTCACATCCAATTTACTTTCTTCAGCCATACCCAGGTCTTTTAGCATAACTGGTTCTGAACTTCTGTGGAGTTTGGTAATGTCACTTGAGTTGCTGAAAGCTGTCAGAATCAGGATCCTCTCAGCTCATGGTAGAAGCAAAAACCCAGGATCAGCACTAAAGGTGGTATATTTCCAAGATGTAACAACAGAGATGCCAAAAAGTGGACAAAGCCCATTTCTGCTGCCTCCCATGAGTGCTAACCCAGGGCCCATGCACCTCAAGAGTCCAACACTTACTCCTAAGCACATAAGTCCTTTAAAGATCCTGAAAAAAAATAGTATGTGTAGAGGAGCAGACATCAAGATCTTTGCAGAGGAAAAGCTCTGTGGAAGTACAATTGCACAGAAACTGGAGTGTTCCTCAGGAAAAGCAAGGAAAATTTAATTGAATCTGATTTAAATCAGCTCATCTTTTAACTGGTTCACAAACAATCTTTCTGTTTGTACACAAGTTCCTACACTCCTTTATGAAAAGATCAATTCTATAATCCTTTCTCAAGAAAATCAAGCAGCAAATGATTCGGGAAGCTAAAGTCAAGTTGCACAATTACATATCCCTAAAAAGGGAAAAGAAAAAAAAAAAGCAAGTATTATATTGGTTTATGCCACTCCCAAGAAGGGCTTTGAGAGTCAGGTATTTCTGAACTCTACTTACCTTTCTTGTGATGATCTCAGGATTTCTGATCTCAAACAGATGAAGCCCTTTGCTGTTCATCAGTGAAGTCAAAGCTAGTTCAATCCCTATGGAATCAGTAAACCCATCTGGTTATGGGTACGGCTGTCCTGGCTTGCTGCTCATCATGTACTGTGACCTTGTCTGCCTGTTACCAAAAGCTAATTGTGCCCCAATGCTCCACAACCTTTGGCCTGATGGAAAACTCACTTTTCCCTTTGTCTCAGCCATTTCCAATAGTTTCCCCATTCCCCAAGTGAATCCAGCAGAAATTTGCATCAGTAACGTAGTCTCCCTCCCACCAGCTGTCAGGGTTATTGATGTATTTTTTCAGTGCTTAGGTTTAGGAAACCTGATGTTAGACACCTTACAGAGTACGTTGGCACTCCCGCAAAGGGAAAACTCACTTGAAGTCACTTCTGGGATCGCAGCAACGGAGATCATAGTCTGCAGGAAGTTTCTTATGGACGGGTCATTCTGAAAGCCAGAAAATTCATACAAAAAGGTTTTAAAGACATAATTTAGCCACAAGTGGCCTAGAGAATACTTTCTTAGAACTTACCCCACTTGGATCAGCTGTGCATTTAAAGACTTTAAACTCTATCCTGAAGGGAAGGAAAAGAGGGTGAAAAGGTCACTAAGGGCTGCAGACATCCTCTCTTTGTGCCACTCTCAGGCATGGGCAAAAAGGGGCAATGAAACCCACAAGAGACCACAGTACTGACCTAGAGTCCAAAGGGTGCAAAATGAGTTTCTTTTCTGCATAGGCAGCTTGGATAGTGACAGTGATTTCCTGCACAGAGAACAGCAGAGTTGAGATGTAGCTCATCTGGACTTATAACAGGGAGTTGCATTTGGATGTTCTGGTTTACTTTCTGTGACCCAGAGTTCAACACCCTTCTGGCTTTGCCTCCAGATATTACTAGAGAAGGTCAGCATTTTCCTTCTCCATTTGCATGCAGCAAACTCCCCCCTGATGCCCACAGCCTCAGCCTGTGGGTCTCTAGACTGGCTGATCCACAGGGCTGATGCTTTTGCCATTTTGGGACCCAAATCCTGCATAAGGAAGGAAATGGTTCTGTAGGGTGTTGTATCCCAATGGCCATCCATCTCAACATGAAAGATCATCAGACTGGATGTAGAGAGGCCAGCCTTAGGATATCCAGGCTACTACAGGTAGTCTTACTATAGTGTTTGCATTTATAATCCAATTAAAAAAGAAAGCAATCACCGAATTCTGACCATTTAGGCTCATTTTCTCGCTTTTGCCTATGTGCAAACATTCATTAAAAAAAAGCATTTTGTGATCCAGTTGCAGGTCACAACCAGGGCTCTGGCAGGCCAGGAGAAGATCGCGTCTTGAGCGCCACAATTTTAGGGACCACCTCTAGTTCAGCACTTCTGCAGTCCTACCAGAAATTTGTTTCAAGGTATCACCTGGAGCACAAAAACCAGCAGTGCATATTTCCCTGCAACACCCTGCTAACCATAGGATACTTGCAGAGGGCAGGAGGGAATTATTCTTGATTACAGTTTAACCCTTTAATTTAAAGGGTCTGGTCTACCCTCAGACAGGGATTTTCTTTGGTGCAGTGTTTAGTGACATACCAGCTCATAATTAGAAGGCTGGACAAACATACAGCTTTCTTGTGATGTTACCCATGACAGCAAGGCTGTCACTGTCAATTTCTTTTTTTTCTGCCTCCTTAGATTCAGTATAAAGCAGTTTGGGGTAAAACACAGTGTAAAAGTAGGAACTTTCATATAGGCATATATAGAGGAAAAGGTTATATTTTGAGCTTCACATTCTTCAGACCTGTACCTTCATTTTAGAGACAACCATCCTCTAGGTGGGGGCCAGAGCTAGAATTTGGGAGATTTCAAATAAATACATTCCCACAGTGCCTTCCTTCTCTCCTAAAATACCTCCACTAAAGGAGTTTCACTGTGTCCAATACAGGTTAATGGGGGCTCACCAGAGCTTTCTGGTGCTGTGCTTACCGCCTTGCACACCAGTGATGGGCTGGCCTAATAGGGGAGGTGTTCAGCCAACATGGTCACTATCATGTGTCAAAGGAAGAGATGAGAGTGTTAAAAGGAACTGATATGCCTTCTCCACCTCCCATGGTTTAGCCAGCACCCCCTTCCCAAAGGGCTCTGTCATTACTGTCCCTGAGCACCAGGAGTGCTCCAGGCTCAGGACAGAGCCAGTCCCAAGGTCTTTGCCGTCAGAAGCAACAAGAACTGACCTTCTCCATGTACAGAACCATCAGGGGCTCTTCTCCTGCAGGAAGGATGCTGACCTCCACTGCTACCAGGGACTTCACAACTGTCCCTTCAGGCTGAAGAGAGATTTGGGGATGGGCGAGACTCCACACCTTAGCCACAGAGTCATTATAGGAGGTGCCTTGAAAAATCTAGTCAAGTAAGGAGCAACAAAAGAGTCAGGCTTTTTCCATTCCGCATCCCAATTTCCTGCCAACTGGCCAGACAGCTGCATCCCTTTTGTAGTCCCCAATTCCTCTTCCAGTTCACACAAGCCCAACAACTCAGCTAGGTTTCAGGGAAGCTGTGCCAGCACAGAGTGTGGGGAAATCCTTCTTGCGAAGCACAACAGTTTCTCCATCAGTCCCTGGTTTTCCCCATCAGGCCCACCCAAGACTCAGGTTATCAAGAGAAGACCATGAGATGCTACAGTCCAACAGAATCCATGTGAAAAGTTCCTAATTTGACATAAAATGCTCTGAATAGGACCAAAAGTTACCATCTGCACTGCCTTCCGCTGCGCTTCCGTGTCTTCCATTTCAAACAGCGCCTTCAGAAACAAACCAGAAACAGATTGTAGAAAAATTAAGTACAAGGTTATGGCTAGCCCTGATGCAGGCTGGATGGGCCAGAGTGCTGATGTGTGGTTTGTGGCCAATTCAGAGGCATGGTTGAGTTTCTCCTCAGTTCCACCCCCTTTCTACCTCAGTACTCCCACAGAAAATCACAGCACTTTACAACTCAGAAGACAAGTTTCCTATCAGCTGGTGTTATTGCTCTAAGGGCTAACACTACCTGGTAGCACATACTTGCTAAGAAGGTACCAATTTCAGACCAGGATCACATGTAGATTTCTGTCTTCTACAGAAACCAACTCTCACCAAGAAACAATGTCTCTAGAGAATTTTTACTCTCTCTTCAAAATACGATGTATGAGGTAAGGAGGGAACCACCCTGAAATAGTCACCTGCAACTTCTCTCCTCTGATGGTCAACACCAGGCGCTTATCCAAGAACGTTGCCAAAGCCAGAGAGTTAAGGATGTGTTCGGACAGCCAGAAGTAGAGCATTCGGGACTCAGTCAGCAGTGACGGGGAGAAAACAGAGTCACTGAAGGCATCAGAGTAGTTCTTGTACAGGACAAGGCCCTTTAAAAGAAAGCAAGTATGTTAGCCACAACAGGTGGCATGGAGGCAGGATGAAATGTCAATACGTGCGTGTTCATTGCACAGCAAAGCTTGGCTGGCTAGGCAGAGCAGAGAGCAGGCTGCTCGGCTGGGCAAAAGGCATCAGCCCACACTGCAGACTTACCTTTGGCTGCAGCACAGCATGGCAGCAAGGGACCAGTCCCTCCCAGCCCTCCAGAGAACATCATCACCAGAAAACTTTTGCTCTCCAAGCAGTTTGGGCTACTTTACCTTGTGATGTGATTCTAGGTAATTTGCTTTTATTAAAGGAGCTGATGCGAGGGAGATATCAATGCTGATATCCTCATCCTGGACAAAATTTGCTGCAGGAAGAAAACACAAAAACCTCACACCAGAAATACAATCTCAAGCAGGGCTTGCGACAGTCGCTTTTAGAACTTGCTGCAGAAGGTGACTGGGAGTTCTAAAAGGACACAGGGATGGGACTGGGGGTCCCATTCCTTTGGGTGCTAGTGCTGATCCTGCTGCTGCCCGCTGACTCAGTTTCTCCACTAGGAAATATGGGCAGATACCCTCAGTTTTACATTCTGCTCCTTTTCCTTGATATTTGGGACTGGGAAGCATGGGAAAGTCTTCATCAGGCAGATACAGATGCTGTAATATCTCAGCCCCAATATTCCAATGCATGCTCTTGTTCTAGCTAACATCAGTCCTTCCACAGCTATCCTGCGCCTGTGGTCATTACCTAATGAAGGAGAAATACCTTCTGAACGGAAAAGTGTCTTTCAACCAGTGCAATCACCCTTTAAAATCAACCTAATGCAGAAAATTCAAAACATAACATTGTTAAGGTTTATTTCACTGTTGTCTGAGGGTCTAGGATCCCATATACCTTTTCAAATGACTTTTTTTATGGATGTGGCTACTGTCTTCTGGGGCCCAAATGTTAAAAGTTGCATTTAAAAAAAGCAAGCAGAAAACCAATTTTATTTACCTGCTAAATCATGTACAAAGTTTGCCAGCATCTGGGCAACAAAATTTATTTCATTGCACACCTACAAGAGGAAAGAAAAGAAAAACCAAAGGTGAGGGGAGAATTTTGCATTGTGGAGTGGAGCTGAGCTGCATGGTGAGATCTGGGGGCTGTTGGTCAGAGTCCAGCACTGTCAGACATCCCCCAACCTCCCACCTCGTCCAGGCTGGAGGTTTTGTGAGTTCTTTTTATTTGTCTTATTTTTTGAAGACACTAAAAGTGTATTACTATTACCTTGTGGGCATACATGAGCAGAGGAGTGGGCAGCATACAAACAGACCTTTCCTCTGTCTGCAGGCAGTGGTTCATCTTACCTGGCTCTTGAGAACAAGCTTCAGAGTGAAGGAAATGAAATCTGTGAAGAGCTGCTTCAGCCAGCCTGGTCTGCATAAGACAGGGAGCACAGTCAAGACCACCCAGTGGTTCCCCCACAGTGGGTAACACCTGGGCTGAAGCACTTGGGGATCAGCAGCAAGTCAAGCAAAGCCTGATTTTCAAGGGGGACAGACTCACTCCTTGTCTCCTTGGAGGTGAAGCGTGAGTTTGTGGAAAGCCAGGTAGCAGTCAGAGGCATCAGCAGCCACTTGGTCCTTCTGGCACACTGCACAGGATGAAAGAAAAGAAAAAAAATGAGCTGATTTGCTACTGAGGCAAGGAGGATGAGTGCACTTTGCAGACACTGCAGACCTGGAACAGGGCATCACTGCGGAGGGGCAGCCAGAGTTCTCCACACCTCCTGGGGCATGTTTCCAAAAGACCTGGGACCCTGCAAAGTTGAGCCAGAGGGAGCTACCTTGCACCTGGATGGAGGGTTTCAGCTCACAGCTCCAGCCAAGGTGGTCTAGTGGGCACCCTTTTTCATGCTTCATTTGTACACCTGCCAGCTTCACTAGCTCCTATCGTCAAGGACTCAGTTGTCCTCTAACATCACCCAGGAGAACCTGGGCAGCATATGCAAAACCAGAGCAGGAAGGGAATTTAGTCATATTGCAAAAAGCTTGGAAATTGCAATATACTGTCACTGAGAGCTTTGTGCTGCCCTTCTCCCCAGGAGCTTCCCAGGAAAACTATTTTGAGGCACATGTGATAACCCACATCCCTCTCATCCCTTACGGGAAGTGGAAGAGTGTAGTTTGCTTCTGTCCCTTTCTAGTCCAAGTCTATTGACTTTCCTGAGGAAGAGACTTTGTTTCCCAGAGCATGCCTTGGGTCTGACCTGGAAACAGCTGAAAAAGTGGACTAAAATGATGTTCAAACCTTCTGCTCCAAAGCCCTCATTTGGCTCACTCTTTTGAAACATCACCATGTTTTTTTCAAGTCATGCTGAACAGCAGGAGATGCAAAGCCAGTCCTAAAGACAGTCCAGAAGGCCAGACCATTCTTCACTTTCTGCTAGTGGAAATCAGCATCTCTTTGCTGAAATTATTTATACCAGATTTCTCTGCTTGATCCATTTAAACTGTGAGGTCTTTGAGGGACACATTATCGCCTATCCTGTGTGCACAGGGCAGAGACTTCCAGCCTCCAGATGCCATCCGATCCCCACAGAGGTTAAAAGAGCTGGCCCGGGCTCGCTGCCCACCGCCCGCACACACAGACCCCTGCAGCTAGCAATCCCCAGCTGTTACTCACTCAGTTTAATGTTTATCTGGAGGTCGATGGAAGACTCTATTTCAAAATCAACTGAATGAAAAAGCTGCAAGCTGTAACAGAAGAAGAGAGGACATTTAGCAAGCCGTTCTGGGAGCAGTTTCTCCCTGACTGCACATCAGCAGCGGGGTGGGTTTTATAACACCTCTCACATCGGTGCTTGCGCTGTAGTGTGCAAACCCCCAGCACGTGGCCACCCATCTCAAGTTCTCTGGCTTTAAATCATTGCAAACCACTGCCTTAGTGGCACTTAAGAGAATGGGAGCATTCAGCTGCTTTTTTCCCCACTCAAAGTTTATAGAGCAACAAAGGAGAGGGAAGAAGACGATTTGTATGCTTTGGCCATGTTGCCAAAGCAAGAGGTGATGGTGAGGGCAGAAGGCAAGATGAGAAGAGCAGTGCTGGGGCTAAGCAGCACTGCTGCTGTATAAAATCTTGCCTCGCTCAGGCAGTAAGCAGTGCTGCCATCGCTAGAGAACCAGAGGAGCACAGCAGCACTGCATCCATCTGCTTGCACCGTGGGCCAGTCCTGCCTGCAGACAGCAGCGAGAGCTGGGGCCGTGGTGCTCAGCAGCAGCCAGCCCCCAGGTACTTACAACCAGGCCCCGGCGTAGCCGTAGGTCAGGGTCCCTTTGAAGAAGGCAGTCACGTTTTTAATAGCAATGTGAATGGCATCGTTCTCCTTGAGCTCCACCTCGCTCTGCTCTATGGACAAGCCATTGACCTGGATGCTAGAAACAACAGACATCCAGTTTGTTCCCAACCCCAGGGGTGTTTGCTGTGACTGGGCAAGACAGGTTTGCTCCTGGGGACGTGGGGTTTTAAGGGGCCTGTGCCAACTCCGGGAGGCACTCAGGAGCAAATCACAGGGGCCACGCACAAGGTCAATTGTGTTTTTGTTCGGCCTCAGTGCACTGCTCCTCTCTGTCGATGTTCTGATAAGAGGTGGGGGATTACCTTAAACAGGAAACACAGCAACATGCTCCAGAAACAACCCAGTTTCATTGCAGTGCTCTGTGCCAGCCACACCCACAGCAGGAAATCCGTCCTACGTTTCATCATTGCATTTGTTGTCCCCAAATAAAAGTTAGTAACACAGCAAAAGCCAGCCTTATTTGTCACAAAGCATGGCCAAGTGCCATCCAGCTGACAAGGATGGCTCCAGCAACCCCAGCTGCATCCCCTCTGCCACTGAAGGGCCCATGGGCACCATCTGTCAGGAGTACATCCCAGAAGCTCCAGCCCACAGGGACAGAGCTCCCCATCCCTGCTGTCAGAGATGTCCTCTATGGACTGCCTTGCTTCTCTGCCCACTGAGTTGGAAAAGCTCTTAAATAATACGTCAGCAGCCTAAACGTTAACGTGCAAATTGTCTGCAAGGCATAAATCAGAAAGTGTGCCTGCCCTGGCCCAGACCTTTGCTTTCACCAGGGATTTCTGGAACGAAGCTCTCTCCAAGGCCAGCTTCCGTTCCCCTCTGTCAGTCCACACCTCCCCTGGCACAGAGACAGGGACACTCACTTGGTCAGCCAGTAAGCCACCTTGCCGAGGAGTCGCATGGATTTTTCCCCAGTGATGTTTGGGAATCTGGCATTTCTGAACGCCGCCTGAATGACCCGTGCTGTTTCCTGGTTCACTGTCAGTGGAAGAAAAGGGCAAAGATACCAAATTGCAATCTCTCCTGGCTGCAAAGACAGGTCTGCACCCTGGATTAAAGCACTACAGAAGAGTTTTATCCAAGGCATTTCCATTAGATTGAGGAAACACTAGAAGTCACTTCAGAGTAAATTAAAAAAATCCCCAACTTTAACAGCTGATGGCAGCTGTGGACAGCAGCATGTGTGGCTTGACAGTCACTGGCAGGACCATTCTCAGGAAATCAAGCCCAGCTTTCACATACAGCTGCAACCTAGGGACAGGTTTTTTGAAAGGTCGAGGCTGTGCCATCCTTACACCACACAAAGCTGTTGATTTTACTCCAGCGCTTTTCACTGTTGCTGCTTGCTTGTATTGCAATCAGCTGTTGGTCTCCAAAGGAAAACTTCTGAGACTCAAGTTTCTGTACCCATTTTCCTAACATTATCCAGCCCATTCCAGCCTCAGCTTCAGATGCACGCTTGTACAGGTTTTCCTTCCAGAAATACCTTGTCTTAGTTTGGTCCAGTATCCTTCTCTGCACGTAGCACTGTCAGAGAGGATGGGACAGAGCTGTTCCCACCCTTTGCAGAAGCACTAATTATTCTTCCCCCACCCTTGAAGCCATCAAATCCTTGCAAATAAACCCACAAAAGCAGAGAACTCATTTCTCCCCTTCTGCACACTAACCCCAAGACATGAGTTTGCAGTGAGGTGAGAAATCAAACACATTTGCTCTAGCTCTTCCATCACATCAGCCTCCAATGAGGAACATCGCTAAAACTTTGGGCTAAGAAGAGGGGTTGGGGAGCATTTTCTGTCTCCTTTGAGAAGCTGTGCCTGTTCAGATGCCCATGCTTTTACCCATGTTCCCAGGCAGGTGTTAATACATTTTACCCCCTCACTTGGCTGATCTGTCACTAACTTCTCCTGGTGGAGAGGGGTAAACGCAGCCCCATACAGCAGGCACTTACACAGCAATGCCCCGGACTTGGTCATCCTGCAGACGATCCCCGTGACGCTGTAAGGGATAGGTCCAAATTCACAGGCTGCTGATGCGTGGACAAGCACTAGCAAGATCCCGAAGGTCCCCAGCCTCATCCTGCCAGTCCAGAGCATCCTCAACCAGAGTGGAGAGCACCAACAAGAGCGACTGATTCTTGACTGTGGCAAATGCTGCTTTCATACCTCCAAGCAGAGCTCTTTTGAAGCAGGACATGACCTGCTTCCTCTGGTTATCAAAACTCATCACACATTTCCTAATCTTCCTATAGTTTCCTTAACACTCTTCAAGTCGCACGCTGCCTTGCTCCCACAACAGGCGCTTGGGCTGCAGGACTTTGCGCTCCTGCCAAGACTGCTTTAACTCAGGACATGCACACTTCAAGGCAAGTGGAGAAAGCTGGAGAGGGATGGAGATGAGGAGGGAATAAAGTCAAGGCAGCAGCCTCACTCTCTGCCTCCTGTCAGTTCATCGTTTGCTCTTCACACAGAAATATTATGTATTTTGCATTTCTGCAGCAATTTCCCAGCAAAGCCCTGTTTCAACAACTGCTCCCCCTTGCACTGATTTTAGGCACGTTGTGGGGAAACTGAGGCATGCTTCTGGGAAGCAGGTCCCTCCTGCTACTGCTGGGTGAACCCACATCTCCCACATCCCTGGAAAGCCCTGTGACCACAGGACCAGGATGCTCTCTGCCTCTTGGCTGGATTTGGGGACCATCTTTGATTTGCCACCTTCCAGATGGGGAAGAATCTGCTAAGCTAGAGCTTGTCATGCACCTAGCCTCTCAGTTGCTATTTGGGAAAAATTAGGAACCCAAGTTCACATCCACTCCTTTTGCACACCTGCCCTGCATGCCACGTTCTCCCTCGCCCCCCATCCTCCTTGTGGTGCTGGGGCTCACCCCATAACAAGCTCCAGGACTAAACACAGTGAGGTTATTTCAGCAACAAGGCTCACAGCAGCTCCCATGAACCATTTTGCCAGCACAGAGCGAAGGAGAAAGAAAGGAGAGATCTTGGCAGTGCTGCAGGAGCACACTCAACCCCCTGAGCAAGACAAGGTGCCAGCCTTCCCTCCTCTCCCTAGCAAACGTCCTGTCCTCCCTACACCATGGGAGCACATTTCCTCCAGGGAGCCACGCCGTTTGGCGTCCCACACCCTGCCACTCTGTTGTCTTCCTGAGTTGAGAAAGTGAATGGCCTCGGGTAGCCCGCAGGAGGCACTTGCGGTCACTGACCTGTTGAGGGAAATGGAGCATTTGCAGGCTTCCTCCAGACTTCTCCAGGTGAACAGCATGGTGGCCTAGGACAGGCTGCCTGCTGCAAGCTGATACTGCATTATTAATGAACAATTAAATGTTGGAAGCATAAAAGTAGCAGGCGTCTGACCAGCATAGCTCCCCCACAGCGGCCCAGCACTGTCATCTCAGACACCCTGCCCCAGCTACGCAGGCTCTTTATAGGGAAGCTGCAAAGGGTACAGACAAAGGGATTTAAATTCAAGAGGCTTGAACCTTGTAACAGCTCTGGTTTCCATCCTTCAGCTGATGGCCATCATGTGCCCACGCCAGCCAGAGCAGGAGGGGGTACCCGAGGCACTGCGGTGTCCACACATAGGAGGCAGCAACGTGGTACTGCTGGGTGTCACACAAGCACATCAGCCTGCATCCTCAGCACAGCTTACAGCAGAGGAAGGACACACTCCCATTTACTGCAGGACCCAGGAGGTCACAGCCACCCCCTCTGCCCAGGGCAGCAATTCATACCAGCAAAAAGGAAAGGGAAAACCAGAGCATTTTGATACAGGGGTATTTGTCATTGGTGTCCCAGGGTAGATAAAGGCAGAAAGACCAAGAACCCAGAGCCAATGTGCTGGTCCTGGTAGATTTACTGCAGCCCAGTTACGGGCCAGGTCCCCTGCCCCATCCCCATTCCAGAGGCTGCTGCTGGCAGACAACTTGAGAGCAAGGGAGGACAGGGGACTGCCGGGCATTGACCTCCAGCAAGAGCAGGAAGGCTAGAGAATTTCTGCCTACAATAGCAAAAGCATGAGGAATGTGGAGGTGCTGTGAGCATCCCTGCCCTGAAGTAACCAGGCAGAGGCCAGGGCAGCAAGGACACAGCAGCTGCCCACCCATCTCCTCATGCAAGGTCAGGCTAGCAGGAGGCAGGTCAGATTTAATAAACTCAAAGAAAGGTTAAATCTGGCTATCAGGAGGCAAGGCAGGCTTTAAAAGCCAAAGAAAGTTTAAATGCCAAAGCTAGCATGTAGTGCTTGCAAAGAGGATGCTGGAAGATGTTTTGACAAGTATTTGCTGTGTAAGGCTTTATCTGAAGGCCATGCACGCACACATGTGCTCACCACCTTGCTGGAGATTGTCCTATGACTGGCATTGTTTTTCCCCACTCTATCCAGAGCAGAGGCACATCACAGTGCCATTAACCTTTGTGCTGCACTGACCCAAGTGTTCAGTGTTACCCTGCAGCTGCTTCCTGAGATAGCCTTCCTACACATGGCTCCATCAGCAGGATGGGCTCCAGCATCGCCTCCAGGACTCAGAGCAGATCAGCCCTAGGGTGGCAGGAGGGCAAGCCCAAAGCTGGCTGCTCCCATCTCACACAAGTGTTTGAATTGTGAGATTTTTAACAGATTATCACTTGGGAGTGTAAACCATCCATGTAGGTTTTCTGAACAGTAGTTTCAGATGGTTTTCCATTAAACTGTCTTGAAACCAAACTGATTTCTTTGCTTCCCTACCAGTATCACTCAACCTCTGAAAACCGAAATATAAGTTGGCACACAGAGGTGGCCCTAGGTCAGCCCAAGATAGCTGAGGCTGCCAAGGACAGCTGGGTTGAAGCCTGAAAGAGCAGCCAGCTGTGTTTCTGCAGCACTGACTCTGCACTGTCAAATCCAGACTGAAAAAGCCGCAAATAACTTTCAGTGCTAATATAAGAAATTCTGGGCAGCCACAAGACATGGGCCTAGAAACAGCATCTCCCAGCATTTGCCCAACCCTCCTCAGCAGGCAGCTGAGCACTAACCAACCTCAAGTCCCTCACCACAGGTTTGTGACCCTGGCTGATCACCAGGCCTATTTTTACCTCTATGATACCATTCTGTTTGATATTCAGACAACAGCAGACATTTCAAGAGCTGTTCTTATGAAGCAGAGGGGCTGGGATGAGGCAATGAGTGTGCAGTTGGCATGTTTGGTAACACAATGAGGAAATAGCCCCACAATGGGCTCCAGCTGGCCTGACATGTCTCTGAGGAGAGACCTTTGGATGCACAGCTCCACAAATCCCACCAGCCTCACAGCTAGAAGTGGATCACAGCACAAAGACCAGAGGGAGTGTCTAACCATTGGGATGTCCCTGGCTGCTGAGAACATGGACAACAAGCACATGCACAAGTGAAACAGCTCTCTGGAGAAAAGGGGAAGTCAGCCCCCTCACACAGCTTCTGCTCAGCAGCAACCTCATTCTCATGAGATTTATGTTCCACAAGTTGATGTCACAGGAGCATACCCTTGGTGACAACTTCAATGACTCCTCAAGTAAGCAGCCTGTTAAGAGTTTCTGCAGTGAGAAGAAAAATGCCTGAGGTAAGACAGCCAGTACATTTCTCCCTCAACTTGTTTTCCAGAGAGGACAGAGACCTGCTCTCAACCAGGGAAAGCTACCAGAGGATTTCAGGAGGTAAAGCAGCAGAGAAGCTGGTTTCACTCTGCTCCTCACTTTGCCCTGTGAACCACCACCACCTGCACAGCCCCTGCTTTCCGGGAAGCCCTGCTCAGCACACAGGTCTGCTGGCTGCAGCTGTGCTGCACTGGCACATTTGCATGCAGCTGTGCTAGCAAGCATGAGCAGGATTTAAACCAACAGCAGAATCACACAGCTTGAAGTGTGAGCCAAGACAAACCCAGCTTCCTAAACCCATTGCCTTGAGGTCTCTGTTCTCTGCAACTTTGGCACTTCTGTCCCAGCACACATTATTGACAGAAAACCCTCTCTGGGATTCCTACGCTCTTTCAGTAGCCTTGCTCTGGAAGTTTCAAGGCTCATTTTTTCCTAATGCCTAACCTGAATTCCCTCAAGTAATTTAAGGCCCACACAGCTGGCACACATCCCCTTCCTTGCCATCACTATTTACATATCACACTGCTTACATTGCCCTTCCCCAGGCTGAGCTGCCTCAGTTCCTTCCACTGCTCCCACACCTCAATCATCCCCTCTTGCTTCCATCTCAGGTGAAGCCAAAGCCTTTGCTGGTCAGGGATTACAGGAGTTAGGGCCACCCCCCACTCCCAGCTCCGCACACCACCAGGCTGGCTCAGAGCCCCCAGCCAAGCACTGCTCTCACTTCCCAGTGCTCCTGCCCAAGTGCAGCATTGGCAGCTGTCTCCGCAGAATTACACGGTGTTTACTCTCACAACATTTGCCCAGTGTGCTCTGCTGTAGTCACAGCTCCCCCTCCACCCCAATGGCAAAGAGGTACACACTTCACTAAGCCATTAAGGAAACATTCTCTAAAGCCTGGGAGCCTCACTACATCCCTCCAGTGACATTAGCTAGGCTTAATTAGTTTTCCACCTAATTTTAAACCAATCTCCCTGCTTGTGGGAGTAGCAAAAACCTCAAGACAACAACATGTTTTGCTGTCTCTGATAACTTCCAAGATTAGAAGTTTCGTAAGTAATCCAGCACTCTGCTTGCTGCTTAAACCAGTGCCAAAACAGTTTATTTCTGGCTGCCAAGAAATACCATCTTCTCCCAAGACTGGGCCTGGGCACATCTCAGTTTGTGTAGGTGCATTGCTGAGATAGCAAGTGTCAACTAAATACACTGAAGAAAAAGAATCCATCACCCACAAAATACAGTGCTAAGCACAGGCAGGCTTACCACTAGCAAGGCAATAAAGAGGGGACACTACCTCCAAGAACATCCTCAAAGGCTTATGCATAATACACCCGAAGTAAACAAAACTCACCTTCTCTCAAATTACTTCATTCTAAGCAATAAAGTCTTCTGTAAATATTAAGTTTTACCATTTTGTCCTACCCATCCTCCCCAAGTCTGCAGCAAATTGAAGATGTGGCAGAAAAATTACTTGGTAAGAGACTTAGAAAGGAAATAATTGTTCAAAGCCAAAAAAAAACATCACTAAGATTAAACTTGCTATTACAGGTAATACCAAACCATGTCTAACATCAGTCTGATCTGAAGCAGCAAGATCAAGCATTACCAGTTTGGCTGTTACAACTGCTTGTGTCACCTCACACATGCTAGCACTGATAAGTCACTCCTAAACAAACAGATTTTACAGGTGCAGGTAGCACTGAGGAAAAGCATTAAGTTTCAAGAGCAGCTGTTGTCCCTACAGAGCACATTTCAAGCCAAGATAAATCTCCAAGCCAAGATAATACACCCACAGTGGGCTCAAGGGGTCAAACTCCAAGCTTTCCAAATACTTGCGGAATTACCTGCCCAAGGTGTCCACAGCCTTCGTGCCAGCAGCTTTCAGTGAGCAGACAAGCTACAAGCTCTCCAAGGCACTTTAAATGCACATTGCTGAAGAAAAGTTAGGCAAGGAGCTGAGTTTAAGGCTCTGCAAGCATCCTTCCCCCTCATATCTCAACTATTTTATCATGATTTTTCAATAAAAACAAGGTGAGAGCACATCCTGTGCTTTGCACAGACAGTCTTCTGATTGCTGTACAGTGTATACAAGTATGGATATAAATGCCTGCAAATTTTATTGGAATCACAGTCTTTAACCATATCAGAAATTAGAGGGAACAATGAAATAACACAAGAGTTGCTCTGGAGTGAGAATGCGTTAAACCAGATTAATGCCTGTATTCAACTTTGCATCCAAAAGCAGTGAAGAAGTTTACATCTTGCATAAATTCTTGCTAGGTAGAGTTGAACACTTAACTCTTCTCCCATGACTTGCTAGGGGGAAAGTGAAGCCTTGAGTTTAAGCTCTCTGAATTTGGCAACATGAAATTTAGTCTGCAACTCCACTGAGGGAATTGCCTATCATGAGGTCACTGTCCTATAGACCTCCACTTTGTCCAGCAAGGAAATTACACCAGACATCATTCACATGAAAATATTTACACAGAAAATTTAAGCTATTGTTGAAGCAATTTAACAATAGATCTTTTCTAAAAAAAATCTGCTAATGCATATCTAGCATTTTTTTTTTTTTAGATCCTACACTCAGTGTAATTTAAATAGCATTTGAAACATTCCAACAGGAATCACATTGCACAGAAGCAGCAATTTGCTTCTCTAACATCTTTGCACATCTGCTTAGGGCTTGTGCATTTAGTGCACAGTTTACAATGCCAAGCCTCTACCTAGGTACCTAATAAATGCTACAGAACAAAGTTCTTTGGAATTAGGGCAAGCATCTTAGTCTCTAGGCTGTAATGACTTAAAGCTTCCCACAGCTTCGCTGGGTTGGTCAGTGAAAGCCAGAGGAAGTGCCATCCACCTCACTCCTGGTTTGGAGTTGGTATCCGATCACTCAGGTAGACTAAAGCCCATTGCGGTTTCAGACAATTAGACCAGTTCCAAGTCAGTTGCGGGTCACTCCAGGCCCTTCTGGAAGGAGCGATGAAAAGAAAGTCTTGAAGAAAATCCATGCTGTGCTCATAAGTGAAGGGTTGGTCTGCTGCAGTTCTTGTAAAACCTGTCCCTCATCAGATGCCTCGGATTCATCCGCTCTGCCTGCATTTCCCACCTGCCAAAGTAAAGGACATCTAGTAGATGAGAATTTCAGAAATGTATTAGAAGAACCACAGGTCAAACAGCATGTTTTGTTACCCAAACATCACTGTCAGAATAAAAACTTGTGAGTATCCCCAGACAACCACAAAGTAAAAAAAAACAAGCTGCACGCTAGTTAACTCATGCTGTGTGTCTAAGAACACTGTTTAGGACAGACATGAAGCACCACATCATGTGAATAATTTATGTATTTTCAACTGATTAACTTTCACTTACAACCAGAAGCATCAGCATCAGCTCAGATTTTATATACTCAAATCCCACCACCGAGGTACTAAACCCTGTCTTCAGCTACAGAACCCGTTCAGCCTGTGACAGACCACTCCCCATTACAACATCCTAAAGGACAGAAGCCACTAAGAGATAACATGCAGCCTGAAATATTTTGTAGAACAGAGGGATTAGCTACACCAAGGGAGGACTCAGGCTAGCAATTATTCCCCCATTGAAGACAGTTTCTGACAAAGTTTAGAGAAAAGTTTTTTTGCTACTACATGTAATTAGTAAACTGAAAGTAGAACTTCAGAATTTCATGCTCATGGTTTAAAAACAGCAAGACAATACCTGCAAATTATTGTTCTGGTCCTGGTTTACAGGAGCTTGAGGTGGAACATTGCCTGGGAAGGGCTGAAGGGGTCTTCGTCTAAATGGAAGCCATCCAACATGGTGCCTGGTGAAGGCAATAGATCTTTGTTAATACCGCTTAAACATTACTCCTTCCTGTTACACCAACACAGTTCAAATCACACCTGACTGCTCAGAGCTGCAGAAAGCAAGTTCAGCACATGAAGGTCTCTTTCTGCCCTGATCCAGAAAGTACTTTCAAAGCCTGCTGTTAGCAGCAAGCCATCAGGTACGAGGAGAAGACTGAGCATCTGCTCACATAGAAAATACGCAGCACTACATCCAGGTTGTTATCTACTTGATCAGGGCTCAGCCTGATGGAGCATGCTGCTAGAGGTACAAAGAGCCTTGTTTTCATGTTACATACACCCCAGGTAACTCTGTACTCACCCTAAAAAAGGCACAAAGAACATGCAAAACAGCACTATCGCCAAAACCTAACAGGCCTTATAGACCTTCTTAGGTCTGTATCTCTACAGCACCTGCACCTCATAACCCACAATATAGGCTGTCTGAAGTTACACTTTAGAACAATCAATAATAAAATCTAAGGACTTTCAATGAAGCAATTAACCTTCACTCTCCAAGTCTGCATAGAGGGTGGAAGAGCTATCATTTGAGCTGTGCAAGTTTCAACTCCTAGACTTACCAACAGGTATTCATGCACCCACATGGATACATAACTTAGATAGCAGGGGTGAGGCCCTCTTCCCAACAGACTTACAGAATCATAGCACAGTTTGGGTTGGGAGGCACCTTTAAAGGTCATTTAGTCCAAACTCCAAATACTTGTTTCCCCTACAAGAACCTGTTATTTACTACACTGAACCTACATGTCTGCTCTGCACTGCCAAGTTGCTGGGTTTTTACACTGAGAGCTACTTAGGTTTCAAGTAGTTTTCTAAAAAGAAAGCCAGCCACACCAGAAGTATTAGTACAAAAACCAAGTAAGGTCACCCACTATCACCCATTCTTCATTTAATCCAGACATAGGCTATACTTATATTTTTGCTAAATCCTGAGCTATACCAGGATAGGAGTGGTTCACCCTTTCCAGGTACAAGAATCAATAAACTCAACTGCCAAAAGCTGACCACAGTGCAGAGTTCAGTACTTCAGTGAAACATCTCTGAATACAGCAGTAAGTGTTAATACCATGCACTTACAGATACATCAGCACAGTGCCACCCATAACCAGGAGGAATCTGCTGACACTGGAGTAGAAATAGATAATGTTGACAAAAACATAGAACAGTGTTGCCGAGTAGAGCCAATCCAACCAATCTCGATGGCCGCCCTCCTCCTCTTCCTCCATGAGGGGACGCCCTTGGGCATTCATCTGCAAGTTCTGGTTGGCCACTGCATTAACCTGGGCAGCAGCGTTCTGGTTTTCAGGCTGATTTTGTGCAGGAAAGGGGTCTGGGAGAGGAGCCGGGGGTGTCACTGGTGCCACCGGTATCTCCTGAGAACGCTGCGCATGGGATGGGTCAGCAGATGCAGCAGTAGAAGCCAAGCTGAAACCAGAGAACAGAGTACAGAGTAAGGCTTAGTCAAATCCTTTCATACCATGCAGGCACTGAAAATTTGTCTATCTTGAAGTAAAGTCAGATGCAAGTCAAAAGCATCGAGTTTAGAGGCTACAGAAGGGTTAAAGTTTTAGTTCTACCCATGAAACAGTTGCATTGTGACTTCAGCAAGTCAAGCCAGACCTTCCGCTTTATGAACAATAATTTCAATACCTCACAAAAAAATTAATCAGAGCAATTTAGAAGTCTGGAAGGCTACTACAAGTCTCAGCTTTACTTTTATCCAGACAGTCCAACTTTAAGCAGTCAAAAAATGGTGAAGAGCTAAGGCTCATCAGCAGGGCTACATTTACTCTACAGACCCCTGCCCTCCCAAAAGTCAGACCTGTAGCTTGCAACATGCAGAAACACTGGCCTAAACAGTAAACCAAGCACCAGAGGTACATCCCCACACCATTCAGCATAAATGAATGAGAAAGTCTTCCAACCACCATTAAAGAGGAAGAACTGCCAGAAGCTCTCTATTCCCTTGTATTACACTTTCTACCGGTAGCTTTAGAGAGAAAACTTACTATTGCATGTAATATTGTCTTGCGTACATCTGCTGAAACCAGGACATCTGAAGCATGCTGTAGGTTGTATAAGCAGAGAAGCCAGGAGCCACATTTTGGAAGGGATGCCGAGTTGTGTCAAGCCTTGGTCAAAATTTAAATACATTTGTTAGCAAATACTAGACAAACTGCAAGAGTCATTTATTACAGGACAAGGTAAATAACTGCTGCCATTTTGTGCATACAAATGCAAAATTAATTCTTCCTTCTAAAGTTATTACAGGCATCTCTACCCACAAGAACAAAGGGAAGATTTTCAGTTACTAGAGCAACATGTTTTCCTTTAGCTTCTACTGTGTCCTCTAAAGCTTTTATATATCCTCACTATCTTTGGTCCATGTTCTATGGACTTAAGAGTATGTGTGGCATACGGGGCTGGCATCCAACACAAAGCCAACATTTCAAAAATCTTAGTGATGTATGTAAAAACTGTATTTACCTGTTACTGGCTTCTGCTGAAGACTGGCCACCAGAAGAGCATCTCAGTCTTTCACCATTTGAGGAAGATATAGATGGTTCTTGACTGACTTCTGACAATAACTTTGGCTGATTAGCCTTAACCTAGGGGCAGCAATGCAGTTAGTAAGGTTTATTCCAGGCACTACACAAGCTTTATGCAAAAAGGTTATGGTACACTGAACAGGCTCTTATTTTATAACTGCTACACAGTTCACACACTTTGTCCTGCACAGCACCTCTAGACACTGCCCACAGACCTATACTGCTTCTGGGCACCATGCTACAATCACAATGCTACAATCAGTATTTTAAAGCTCCTTTAAAAATGACTGGTGTGTAAAACAGGCTTGATGTTACTCATCCTTTTCACCAGATCTATGCCTGTATTAATTTTTACACATGCAGAAAGGTCCCATCTGGTTATAAAACTAATTGGAAGAAACACAGGGAACTGCAGTCAAGACAGTTTGACTTTTTAGCTATGTTGCATACAAAAACTGCTGTACACAGAATTCAAGAGCAGTTTTGTAGTGATACATCTGTATAATATCCAGACCAAAGCTGGCTCACATCTAGCAAACACTAGACACGAATAAGATAAGCTCAAATTGCCGGTAACGGGCAACAAACACATCTCTATTCACATTAGCACATCCACTTGAAAGTAAAAATTGGTTTTGGCCATTTGCATTAAATGCCAGTAAGTATCCAGTCCAAGCAGTAAGGCTCATCTTTGGCTTCCTCTCTACAGGCTGAGTCACTAATGAGAGCAGTTAAAGTGTCTTCAGCTAACAGCCTTCTTCCTTCCCCACACCCCGATTACAGATTGGAACCACTTCCACTCTGTCACTCCTATGTCTCCTGCCCACCAGCACAGCCTCTGTCCAAAATCGCCTGGAACATGACAAGTCATATACTATTGAATAAAACTGAATTTACCAGAAAGCATTTCTCCTCTGAGCAGCATGTTACAACTAGAATAGAGTTTTGATATTTTTTAACAGATGCCGTGAGAGTCTTTACTGATGAGTCAATTGTTTTTTTTTTTTACTCAGCTTCATCTAAGTACATTCTCACATTTGTAACCAAATTATCACAAAGTAATACTGCCATTGCACTAGCAGCAAAAAGCTGCAGCAGTGAACTTTAAAATAGCCATTCAGCACTTCCCACTTTCGGTCACAAGGTTCAGAGCAGCATGTTAACTCAGTGCAAGTACCTCTGCATTGGTTTCTTGCATGTTTGCAGGAGTCTTGAAGTTGTACACCAAATGAAGAGCATGCAGCTCCCCGTGCTGAAATATAACAGAAGACAAGTTAAAAATATCACATCTTTTTATATGTTTCAGTAGAGAATAATTTTTTTTTATATACCTTTGGCAGCAACTCTCTCAGATAATGATGATCCAGCAGCAGCTTCCCAGCATAAATCAGCTTTTGGTCCTCTTCAGGCTTTGAAGAAAGAAGACAAAGAATAGGATGACATGCTCTGCCAAGCACATGAAAGCATTAACTGACACAGCTTGCAGCCAGATGGACAGAGGCACACAGCTGGAAGCACCTTACGGGCACAGGGAATTGTGCACACCTGAATTCACCTGAGATGAGAATTACTGAAGAGCAAGATTACTAACACTGAGGTCTGAATCAGCAGGAGAATATAGAGCTCTGCCTTGGCAAAAAAAAAACTTTTAAAAAAACTTTGTTATGTGTTGTCTCTTTTACAGTCCCGACAACAACATTTGTGCTTCTTGGAGAGGTCTGGAGCACCATCCCGTCTGGAGGTGGTGTCACAAACCCCCTACCCCCGGCAGATGGATGCCAGCAGCTGCTCGCCTGGAGCCTTCCCCCGCACCTCAACGGGCAGGGACGGCGCACTGCTCTTCCTCCTGGGCAACCGCCTCGCCCCGGGGGAAAGCGAGGCCAAAAAATCATCATCATCCTCCTGAAACACGCAGCTCAGCCGCGCAAATGCTCGCCCAGCTTCTGTGGCACCGCTGGCAGGGCTCCAAAGGAAGCCAAACTTCTGCATTTTCAAACATTTCCACAAACCCAGCCGCCTCGCTCAACGGGGAAAACGTTTTCAAAAAACCCCAAATCTCAAAAGCACCTCGGCCCCCTCGCTGCCCCCTCCCCACCCCGCAAGCCCCGGGGACGCCGGTTAATATTTAACGGAGCGGCCGGACCAGAAACCCAGCGTGGCCTCCGCCCCCCCCGCCAGCTGATGCAATCGGGTGCGGGACACGCCGGGGCAGGGCTGCATGTGGTCCTCTCCCACCCCCACCCCCCCGCAACGGCGGCGGGCGCGGAGGGAAAAGAGGGAGGAGAGGGGGTCGCGCACTCACCGGTGCGTCCGGTACGAGGCGGCGCAGCTCGGCCTTGAGGCGGCGCACGGTCCACGCGGGGGCGGCGCGGAGGCGCAGGTCGGGGTGTCGCTGCGTGGGGCTGCGGACGAGCAGCGACAACGGCTCCTCCATAGCGAACGTGGGACATGGACCGGCTGCGACCCCCGCCCGCTCGCACCCTTTTATAGGCGCCCGCCGCGCCCCGCCCCGCTGCAGGGACGCGGTGGCTGCAGCTGATTGGTTCCGAGGGGAGCGAGGGAGGGGGCGCTGCGACGTCAGCCAATGGGACGGAGCCGCGCATGCGGTGGAGGGGCGGATTGGGCGGTGCCGAGTGAGGGGCGGGGCTCCAGCGCACGGCCCGGCGTCACCATGGCGACCGTGAGGCCACCCCCGTCTCCCCGGGCTGGGGCCGTGAGGGGCTGGCGGCCATTGCGGCGCGGGGGCCGCGTAACCGGCCTTCTCCTTCAGACCCCGTCCCGCGTCCCGCCTGCCCGCTCCGGCAGCAACGCCAGCTTCAGGGATTCATCCCTGTGAGGGCGGCGAGGCAGTGGCGCAGGTTGCCCGGAGAAGCTGTGGATTCCCCTTCGCCCGCAGCAGCAGCACAGCTCCCGCGGGGCCCCGGCTGACATCGCCTTTTGGCGTTCGGTTATGTCACCGGTACCTCGGCAGGTTTGTTCCCGACTTTGTGGGGCCAGGACACACCACGCTTCTGCGTGGGGCCAAAAGAACTGTGCAGGGGTGCTGGGGAAAGGTGATAATTCAAGAAAGTATCCCTGACAACAAAAAGAAAAAACCCACATCAAAATGTAGAACAGCAGCTTCTGAATCCTCCTCCCCACACCTGTCCTCCTCTGAGATGTGATCCCACGCTGGGAAAACCGGTGGCAATGATCCTGATGCACCAGGAGGGGGTTTGAGTGCACTTTAAAACAAGATCGTAGGAATGTGAGTCAGTTTTAACTATCTGTCAGCACCACGTATTTACTCCGCATGTTTCATTAGCTGCTCAGTGTTCCTTGGCAGCCTGTTGCCCAAAGGCACGCATGAGTTTGCAGCCACTACCAGATTTTGCAACCAGAAAAGACACCCTGCCACAGGGATGCATCACCTCGCAGCTTCCCAGGGAAGAGCTGCGCCACAGGGCATCGCTGCCTTGGGAGCCAACAAAATAAAATCACGAAGAAATGAACTGAGCCTACGCCTGATCTGATGAACCCTCCGTGGCTGCCGGGGTACATCCTTGCGAGGACGGCAAACACCGGCAGAGCCCCTTCCTGTGGTGCATCCCTCCCTACAGTGAGCACCGTGGCGGCAGGAATGGCTTCAGAGCTGTGCCTGCGCTCCTCGCCTGCCTTGCCCTTGATTGTCCCTGAGCAGGCGCAGCGCTCCGGTGGGCTTTCCCTCCCCAGCCTCAGCTCTGTGTCCCCACCGAGCCGAGAAAACACTGTCAGAGCTGTCTGCCGCTCTTGCTCTGCTGTCAGGCATGGTGATCAGTGTCCCCCAGCTCCTGACGGTGGTGGAGGAGGGAAAAACAAATGCAGTGTCCAAGGCCACCCTTGCTAATGTCCCCCGTTAAGGACAAGGTGACTGCTCGCTGGGTTGCAGCCCTTGCTTGGAGGGTGCAAGGGGCTCCCGTGGGTGGCAGGGACAGGGTAGAGCTGTGGAGATATCAATATCAAACCAGGTTCTTAAGCTCTGCATGTGCATTTTGCTGGGACTCCCTGTGCCATTGCTGGCCTGTGGACCGAGTGAGCAGCTGTAGCCACAGCACCAATCCTGCCTTGAGCTCAAACTCCTGTGTTTTCTCCCCCCCGTCACAGACAAGGACGGCAGAGCTCGCCTGAGCTACCTGCTGCCCCTCTCCTGACCTAGGCATTGCTGGGAAAACCACCCACTCACAGCAATGTGCTGGAAAACCTCATGTGAACCCAGCACCGACCCGGCTTTGAGCGGGGGGTGGAGCAACCACCTCCTGAGGCGCCCGACAACCTGAATGTTTCTGTGATGCTGAACCTTGGCAGCCCCCCTCCAAGTCTGGGGGCGTGGAGCCCTCCTGGAGAGCCAGCCCCTCGCTGCCCTTACCCCAAAGCAGCCAAGAACTGGTGGATCTGAAGTCGGTGGACACGTCTGGATGTTTGGTAGCACGTGCTCTGGTCCCAGAGGCTGATCCACAGCTTGTGGCAAAACAAATACCTGCCCCGATACTGTCTGCTTAGCTTAGGTCTCATGCTGTAGCCACAGACCATGAGGTGAAACAGAAGGCGTGACCAGTGTGTCATCCCCACCGTCCTGCTGAACAATTAACTGATTTACCAAAATTGGAGATGAAGCGCTGCAAGCTTCTTTTGTCACTGGTGCCTGCGTAAACATTAACCTTGGTGTAAATCAGGATTATCTCTCTGACCTCAACACAATTACTCTGTTTAAAAAAAAAAAAATTGGGGCGGGGGGGTGGAAATTGCTGATGAGTTTACAGCTCTGTGTGCGGTCAGGCTCGTTTTCGCTGCCGGGCAATCTCTTGGCGCAGCAGCAGCAGAGAATTTGCCAGTAGGCGAGGAGGTGTCCCGCGGCGCGGCAGCCTGGCACGCTCCCTTTGCTTGCCCAGGTGCGGTGACGCAGGGGAAGAGCCTGCCAGGAGCCACAGGCCGGCTTACACGGGCCCAGCACCGTGGCAATGCTGGGGTCTGATGCAATTTCGTGCTGTCCAAAGGTTGCTCCGCGGGCAAGGATCAGAGAACAGCGTGATCCGGACAAGCCAGGCTGATTCTCAGGATTTGGTTCAATGTGTTTATTCTGTAGGAAGCGTTGCGCTTCTGAGGTGTCTGGCTTTAAAAAGCATTTCATGGCACCACTGCCACGGCCCCTTCAGCCGGTGTGGCAGCTGCCCTGGAGTCTGCGAACATGATTTTAGTCTCGTTTGGGTGCTGGAGTTGGCAACCCCAGTGCAGGCACCCCACGGGCAGGCAGGGAGCTGGCAGCGTGCTCCGGCGTTGTGCAGGGGGCTGCGGGAAAGGGGCTGCCTGCGTGGCTCTCAGCGTTTCTGTGCCTGAACAGAGCCAGTTCTGCCCGAGACGCATCCTGAGGGCATCAGACACAACCCGGCATCACCCGAGGAGATTCCCTGCTCCTTGCAGGGGGGTTGGACCAGATGACCTTTGAAGGTCCCTTCCAACCCTAACCATTCTGTGACCTGTGCTCTGCCAGCACGTCCTGCCAGCCCGGCACTGGGACGGCCGCAGCCACGCTGGCACTTTGCCGTACACCCAGCGAAGGCGAGCGGTTCCCCTCTTTTCGCTTGGTTGTTCCAGCTCTTGGTAAAGCAACTTGTCCTGGAAATGACCAACCTTCCCCGGCTCCGGAGCCATAATGAAACTTTCCAGCTGGAAAACCGAAGGGAAGGTGTAACCAGGAGGACGGAAAGAAGCAGCGTGGCAGCGTGTGGTGGGCCACGCTGAAAATTGTCCCGTGCTGCCGGGGATGGCAGGGCGGCCTGCCAGCCCTCTGCCAAAAATCCACCGCACCCGTGGCGGAGGGGAGCGGGACCCTGCGGCGGCGTGGGGCCGAGCCCCGAGGGAAACCGGCGGCTTCCACCAATGACACGCGTGGGGATGGTGGCCACGCGTGAGGGCCTCGCAGCCCCCACGGGGGGCCCGGCGCCCGCCCCCATTGGGTTTAACTGTGCCGGTAACGGGATTCCCCGGAGCGACGGGGCCCCCGGGGTCACGGCGGAGCCCACCCGTGCCCGGGGGGGGGCGAGTGGGTGTCCTGCCACCCGCCCGGCCCCGCCCCCGTTACCACGGCGACGTTGTCAGCAACCCCCCCGGCCCCGCCCTCCGGCCCCGCCTGAGCCAATGGCGCGGCGGCGCCCGGCCTGCTCGCCGGTGACGTCACGGCCGGTGCAAATCCCCCGTGGCCGCGGGAGCGGCGGTGGCGGCGGCGCGGCCCCGCGGCCCGGCCCGGCCCGCAGCATGGCCAAGCACCACCGCCCGCCGGCGCGCGCCGCCGAGCCCGTCATCGAGGTCAAGAGCAAGGTAAGCGCCCACTGGCACCGACACCGGTACCGGCACCGTCACCACCGGGTGACCGCCGGGCGCGCCGCCCCCCCGCGCCGGGCAGCACACGTGGGGCGGCACCGCGCACCGGAGCCGGGCTCTGCGGGCCCTCCCCTGCGCTGCGGTGCTGCTCGGCACCTCCCCGGGCCCGGCCCGGCCCCCGCCGCCTCCCGCCACCGTGGGCTGCCCGGGGCCCGCCCGGCACCGGCCGTGGGAGCCTCCCCGAGGAGCGTTGCCCAGTGCGCGGCCTCGCCGGTGCGCGGTGCCGGCAGCCGCGGGGTGCGGGGCGGCCCCGCCGATGCGGAGCGTGCTGGGTGCGCGGTCAGCCCCGGGTGCGCCCCTCGCCCAGATGTGCAGCTCAGCAGGGCATGCACGGCCCCGGCAACGCCGTCACCCAGCTGCGCGCCCCCCCCCCAGCAAGGGGCGAACCCCTGCCGTGTGCACTGCTCCAGATGTGGTCTCCCCCAGATGTGTGCGCTCATCTGGATGTGTGCTCACCTGATGCACTTTCACCCAGGTGTGCACCCTCGCCCAGCTGCGCCCACCCACCCAGCCCTGCACTCCCCCAGATGTGCGCACTGCCCCGCTGCACCCTTGTCCAGCTGTGCCCTCGCCCAGGACCGCCAGCAGGTGCGGTGCCCTCCTTCCCGGGGTGCTGGGGCGCGATCCCGCTCGGGCAGCGCCATCCTCAGCCTGTTCTTAATTGGCTTCCCCTCTGTCGTGACTGAGGCAGGTGATAATTAACGCTGTTGCTCAGCAGGCGCTACGGCAGCACCCGTGTCGCAGGGAAGGGCCTCCCAGCAGCACGGTACCCGCCGTGGCTGGCAGTACGGCCCAGGGTCCTTCCTCCGCCTCGTGGGCACCTCTCCACCTCGTCACTTTGGTGTTCGGGCAGGAGAACGGCTCCGCTCCTTTTATTTTGCATCTGGGATGGGCTCTGGCCGATCGGTGCTGCTGCCTTGGTCCTGCCAGGGTCTGGACCCGGAGGTGCCCGGCTCTGCCTGCTCCCAGGCAGCTCTGTGCGGTGTCCTGCCTGCATTGGTCCTGCCAGCTGGAGCCAGCCCTCCCCAGCCTCACCCTCTTCTTCCTCTTCATGCTCCTCCTCAGTTTGATGCCGAATTTCGTCGCTTTGCCATGAAGCGCTCCAGTGCCGGCAGCTTCCAGGACTTCTACCGCCTGCTGCAGACGGTGCACCAGATCCCACGGGTGGATGTGCTCCTGGGCTACACGGATGTCCACGGCGACCTCCTGCCTATCAACAACGACGACAACTACCACAAAGCCCTGTCCTCCGCCAACCCCCTACTCAGGGTCATCATCCAGAAGAAGGGTAAGCAGGAGCCGGAGAAGGGCGCCAGATCCGTCCTCCCCATGGTGGGAGATGAGCCATGTCCCTTGGTATCACTGGTTCCACATTTGGGATGTGCCACCGGCGGGGGTGGCTGGTCACGTACCCTCCATCCACTGCGTTGGTGGATGGATGCAGAGGTGGCGGCGCCAGGAGGCTCCCGGAGCCATCCCAGGGCTGTGGCATGCAGGCGGGCTCTCGCTGGCAGCCCTTCCCCACGCCAAGGGGCACCCACCCCAGCCCAGCCCCACGTGCCCTGGCGAGCAAAGGCAAATCCTCGCGATTCACCCCTTTGAAGTCGCGTTTTCCACCTAGGCTTGCGTGGGCTCCCGGAAAAAAAGTGTTGCTCCCAAGAGTGCAGCGCTGGGAGCCTCATTGGCTCCCTGCCCTGAGGCGGTGGCAGCCATCGTTTTGGCAGAGCTCTTGGGGTGCCAGGTGCCACCGAGTTTTTGGTGGTGGGAGGAGGCTCATTTCCTCCCTGGCAGCCCAGGGGCTCGCCCTGACCACAGCGGCGTGTTCCCAGAGAGCAGCTTCCTCCCGCAGGAGTGCCAAATGATAGCAGCATCCCGGCAAGGATGAAAGCCTCCCGGTGCCAAACACCCTGAGCATGTCTCCTCTTTGCCGGGGAGATGGAGATGAGCCCATCCCCTTCCACTCGATGTAGTAGCACTGAGGCTTTCTCTTTAGTAGCACCAACCGTGCCCGAAGCCGGAGCCAGATCTAAGAGCCCCAGTTTGCCCAGCACAGTGCCCAGAGCGACCCCGTGTTTCCAGCTCATGTTGTTGGTGCAAAGTCCCTGGGCGAGGGGTGACGCCGATGGCCAGCCCTGGCTGCTGCGCTGGTTTTCCTGGGCTCTTGCATCAGGGTGGTGCAGGACGCATTTCCTCTGGGGACATGCGGCACAGGGGCCAGCAGTGGTGATCTAGGCTGAGGGCAGGAGAGAGCTGGAGCCCACGATGTGCTCAGGGGCTCCACTGCCAGCACCGAACCATCGTCTGCTCCTGAACCAATGCCTGGACCCAGGCTGCGGCACGGGGAACCGGCGTAGGGCTGGGTGTGCCGGGGCTGCCGCGGGAGCATCGCTCCTGCTCCCAGAGCCACATCGTCCGCTGCTGCAAAAAGCCTGTGAGAGCCTGTGGGTGACCGCGCAGAGCTGGCACGGTGCGGAGAGCGGGCAGCCACAGCCGTGGCACCACGGGGAGCACGATAAGGAGGGCAAGGAGGCAGCCCTAGTGAGCCTGGGAACCCAGCCGTGCCGGTGGGAGAGGGGCCACAGGGCCAGCAACACCACAGGAGGTGTGTGGAGAGGCCGGGAGCATGCCCTGGGTGAGTCACAGCTGATTTAAAATGGATCCAGGTCATCCTGGGGCTGGGCTGTCGTCGAACCAGTCCGGGTCGGTGAGGAATGTGGCTGCAGAGCCTCTCTCACACACCGGGCGCGGGGAGCTGTGCACATGCATGTGTATGTAGGTGTGCACCCATGGGTGGGCTACACAGCAGCCAGTCCTGCTGCAGGGGGTCAAAAAGAAAAGGCTGCAACTTCTTAGTTCCTCTCTGTGCCGTCATCCCATCGGGTGAAGCTGTCCCCACGGGGCAGCCTTGCTGCGGACAGCAGCGCTGGCTCTTCTTGGCTGGGCTTGTCTCACGGGAAGGGCTGGGAAAAGCCCGGCACATCCCTGGGGCTGCTGGCGGGCTTATCCATGGGGTGCTGGACCTGCCTGGCTCAGCCGCTCTGCGCCCCTTGGAGAGCAGCCGTGTGCTGAAATAGCTGTGGGAAAGCCTCCACCGCCCTTCCCCGAGCTAAAAATACGTCAGGCTGTGTGTGCAGGGAGATATTTATAACCCAGGAGCCCTGGCAGGCTGGCTTGGCTGGGGAGAAACCCCGCATCCCCTGGGCTTGGGGGCATCCTCAGTGCCCCTGCGGCTGGAGCAGGGTCTGGGTGCTGGTGGGGGACACCATGGGGAAAGCGCTGGCAGTGCAGCACCCAGATGTTGGCTCCCCAGTGGAAAACGATGGGGAGAAACCAGAGAGGGCCCGGGGGATGCTCCCCAGCACCCAGTGGGTGCAGCCAAGGAGGGGACGAGGCAGAGCTGCTCCAGGGCAGAGTCAGGGAGGATGGAGTCAAATCCTGTGTGGTGGTGCCAGGTGGTGGAGTAAGAGACAGCGGCACAGGTCACAGTTTGGGACGTTTAGGGGCCCCGGGGACGCTGCAGCCCTGGGAATGGTCTCCAGGAGGTGAGGAATCTCCATCCTTGGGGATGGCAGGGCTCCGCAGGACACAGCTGTGGCCATCTCCATCCTGTGCCAGTGGTGGCCCTGCTCCAGCAGGGACAAGGGACTCTGGTGCTGTCTCATGGGGCTGGACTCACCCTCAGGGAACTGGCAGCCCCCTTATGCAGGAGGGGGTCCCTCTCCCGAATCCCAAACTGGGGCACAGCCATGGCTCCCGGGCTGGCAGCTCTAGTGTTAAACTGCAGAGTTTGGCTTAAAGTGTGATTAAGGCTGAATCACTGCCTCGATCCCACTAATCCTGGCCTCGTGTATGCTGGGTAATCCCAGGAGATGGGCCCGGCGGAGACAGGCTGCAGGAAAAGCCGGGGTGATGCTCCAGGGAGGAAAAGCCAGTGAGACTCGTGAGCAGGGCACTTCTCCCGCCGACTCCCCCGACACCTGGGGCCCAGGGCATGCCATTCTGTTCTTGGGTGGCTGCGGTGCCTGACCCGTGTCCTCCCTTGCTCCCTACAGCAGAGTCTGATGCCAGCGTCTTCGCCTCGAACTCCTTGCAGCGGAAGAAGAAGGGGCTGCTGCGCCCTGTGCACTACCGGGCCAAGCCTCACCTCCTCATCGGCATGCCCCAGGACTTCCGCCAGATCTCCTCCATCATCGACGTGGACATCCTGCCCGAGACCCACCGCCGTGTGCGGCTCCACAAGCACGGCTCCGACAAGCCGCTGGGTTTCTACATCCGTGACGGCGTCAGCGTGCGTGTGGCCCCACAGGGTGTGGAGAAGGTGCCCGGCATCTTCATCTCCCGCCTGGTGAAGGGTGGCTTGGCTGAGAGCACAGGGCTGCTGGCGGTGAGCGACGAGATCCTGGAGGTCAATGGCATCGATGTGGCCGGCAAGTCCCTGGACCAGGTGACAGACATGATGGTGGCCAACAGCCACAACCTCATCATCACAGTCAAGCCGGCCAACCAGCGCAACAATGTCATCCGCAGCAGCAAGGCCTCGGGCAGCTCGGGCATGTCCACGGACAGCACCCCCAGCCAGCAGACCCCCAGCCCAGCCTCGCAGTACCTGAGCAACTACAGCACGGCCGAGAGCGATGAGGAGGGCGACCTGGTCATCGAGAGCGACAGCACGTCCCACTACATCCCTGGGGGCTGCCCCAACGGGGGCCCCGCGGATGGACCCCTCCAGCAGGGCCTGTCCCCACACAGCTCGCGGGGCTCCCTGCAGTCCCTCAGCAGCCATGATGGCAGCCCGGGCCGGGGCAGCGAGCAGGAGGACGGGACCCTCCTCACCCTATAGCTGCGGGGTCCTGTGCCACCCGTGGTGGCTGGCTGGGTTTCCACACAGCCAGGCTGATTGTGGGCACCGGGGCGATGCCAGGGCCGGTGGGCAGGGGCAGAGCGGGGCTGCCCGCTGCCCTCTCCCACCACCTGCATTCCCAGGAGCCCTGCTGCGGTGCCTGCTCCCACCCGGCGCTGCCCCTCCAAACCCCCTGGCCTCCCACCCCTCTCCTTCCAAACAGGTGGGGTTTTTAAATTGTTTTATCGAATTATGCATCATCAATTAATATATTGAAACGGACAGTAAAACCTTTTCTAGAAAGCACCCCGTTGTCCCTGGTTCACGTCACCGCAGGCGCCGGACCCCAGCTGCCACAGGGGACAGCCCCCTCCAGGACAGCAAACAGCCCCAGTGCTGCTGGACGGGCAGGCATGTCCCCCACCAGCCCCATCGCCCTGTCCCATTGTGGACCAGCACGAGCCCCATGAGCAGCCCTGTAGGTCCCCTGGGAGAAGGGGGCACGTTGGCCCCCGCAGTGGCACATGGGTGAGGACGCCAGCCCTGCACGCGCAGCACCCTTGCCCACGGTGCAGATCGCAGCTTCATGGCTGCGCTGGGTGACCCCCGTGAGGTGGGGAGGAACAGGGGGTTTGGCGGGACGCTACGGCTCATCCCTCCCCCTGCACATCCCTGTCCCACGCACATGTCCAGGCTGTCCTGGGCAGCGAGCCTGGTGTGGTGGCCCAATGCAATGAGCCTCGCCTGGCCCCCTTGGTTCCCACCTTGTCTGTGCTGTGGTGCCCTCACTACACAGGGGACAGCCCGGTGACATCTGCAGGGAGCCGGGCGGCACCCAGGCCCAGTAAACGCTGCTTGGGGGACACCGAACCCACCCCTCCAGCTCACCTGGGGCTCCCTGCACCCTTGGTCCCTCTCGCAGCTCCAAGGTGTCAGGCTCATGGTTGCTGGTCTTTGGCTTTGGCCTTCGCTTTGCTGCTGTCCCAACCGAGCCCCAGAGCAGCACCTTCCTGCCCGCAACAGAGCAACGCCCCAGCAGGGAGTTGGCTGGGTACCTTCGGATTTACAGCAGCGATGGCTTCTCCTCCTCCTGCCCCAGCTGGGAATGGGCCTGACCAGACTGTAGCTGGCTGTCCCCATGGTCCTTCAGCCCCTTTCTCCACACCTCCTGCAGCACCAACCTGCAGCATGAGTGCCAACGCCTCTGCCCCAGCCAGGCTGCCGCAGCCAGGACAGCACAGCGCCGCAGTGGCCACCGGTGATGTGGTGGCCAGCAGCCCAGGCACAAGGTTTGGCAGGCAGGGTGGACCTGAGGGCTGTGTTCTTCCAGCCCATCTGCCCGAGCTGGAGATGGGTGCTCAGGCGGTGGAGTGAGGGCACCAGCGCAGTGCCAGACCCTTCATGGCACAAGGGCTCTCCCACGGCCCTCGGATTAAACCCTCTGGGAAGGGAGCGCAGACGGTGCTGGGTGCCCTGGCCTGGCTCCCATGGGGCGATGCTGGGCGCAGGCACAAGTGTGCACCCCAGCCGGCGGCAGAGCCGGTTGCCTCCGCAGAGACGGGGGGACTGCATCCTGTTGCCTTCGCTGACCCTTGAGAACCAAACCACATGAGGCACCTGTGCCAGTGTAGCCAAAACCTCGCCAGCAGCCGTGCAGGAGCTGCTTGGTTGGTTTAGCGCCGAGGGCCTGACTGTGCCGGCTCTGCCAGCCTGTTTGCCAGAGCCCTACAAACACAGGGTCCTCTCACTGGCACTGCTCTCCAGGACACGTGGTGGGACTGGGCGAGGAGGAGGAGGATGTGCAGCTCAGGGACAGCACCAACTGCTCAGGTTTCGACCGTCCATCCGGAGCCCCAGCCCTGCTGGGAAGGCAGGGAGAGCAGCAAGGGCTGAGGCTGGCAGCTCCGGGGCTCCCAAGTCAGGTGGCACTCAGGACACGCAGCCGCGGCCCAGAGGGGCGACGGAGCCGAGCAGGCAGCAGGGCTGGTTGGTCCAGGACGGTTCAGGGCAGGGAGGTGCACAGGGCTGGTGCCTGCGGTCCCCAGCCGCTCTCAGCGCCGCTCTCATCCAGCCGGCTCAGCCTGGCTGCAGTGTTTGCCCCAGGGATGGCCCCAGGGGAGTGTGGGGAGATTTTCCAGTTGGCATCTCAGCTCCTCCAGCCCACCGAGCGCCAAAAGCTTTCCTGGCCCTTGGCAGGAGCACCAGCCCCCCACGTCCCAGGGTGCCACAGAGCCCCAGCAAGGTGGTGATGGCAACCTCAATCCTGCAGATCTCCCAATTCAGCGGGACAAGGCCCTGAGCTGCGGAGCCGGCCCTGCGCCGAGCAGGAGATGGAGTGAGCCCTCCAGCAATCCCCTCTAGCCTAAATCTTTCTATACTTCACGCAGCAGGATCCCTGCACAGGTCTGCACAGGTCCCTATGTGGCACCTGAAGGTGAAGAGGCAGCGAGCTCACCTCCACAACAGCACCTGCCCAGCCGTGTCCTGCCGCAAACCGAGATCTCGCAGGACCTTCTCCTCTCTGAGTCCACCACCACATCCCAGCACCCAGCCCTGGGAAGCCTAACGCGCCTGGCCACTTCAGGCTTCTGCAGAAAGCAGGACCAGGACCCATGGCTCTCCCCATGCCTGCACTACGTCAGTGCTGCTGGTTTCTGCTGCCCACCACCACTCCTCAGGCCCTGCTGAGCCCACTGACAGCTGCACAGATGCTGAAGGAGAGAAACAATGCTTTATTGGAGCACATCCTGCCTCACAGACAACAAAGGCTCCTCCAAACATCCTGCCAGATCCCCATGCAGCCAGTCCAGCTCTTCCCTGAGCAGAAAGGACTGAAGTTCTACGCCTCTTCGTTGTCCCCGAGCTGCTGAGCCCAGCCAGCAGGTCAGAGGGTGCAGAGGCTTCAGCTCTGTGAGCAGGATGGGTCAGTGCTCAGGACTGGGGCACACACAGCAGATGTGCAGCACAGGGTTTGTGTGCAGACAACTCTGCAGGTGCCCAGAATGAGCCATGACCATGGCCCAGCTCAGGAGAAAGGGGGGGATAAGGAACACCACAGGCAGCCACTCAGAAGACCTCCTACCAGTTTCTAGAAGTGGGGAAAAATGGGAAAATGAGAGGTGATGCTAGGGATCCAGAGCAGAGAGCTGATCTCTGAGAAGTCAAGCAGTACAGAGACAACTAACTGTTCTCCACACCACAGAGGAGAGAGTATATTAGGGCATCTCCCTCCCTTTTCCCTGGACGAGATGCTGGACGGTGAGCAAGAGATGCCAGCTGCACGTTGGATGCTGTATTGGCACCTGTGTGGGCCTAGGGTCCTAAACTTGCCTTCCTTTCCTGTCCTCCCAAACTGGTGCTCGTCCCTTCTCAGCGATGATGAATATTCACGCACAGCAGCACAACACACCCAGCCCCACCGGCTCAGGAGTCCAGCTTGATGAAAACCTTGGGCCTCGAGAAAATTTTGACAGCCTCTTCTATCTGGGAGAGCTTCCTCTCCAGCTCTACCCGCCTCTTCTGCATGCTGAGGGTGTCTGCACGCACTGGCAGCATCACCAGGTCCTTTACCAGCTGCTCCTGGGCTGTAAAATTAAAAAAAAAACCAAAACAAAACAAAAGCTGCAGAAGTGGTAGAGCAAAGAAAGCCATCCTTTTCCTAATGCTATCACCTCATCCTCAGTGATGAAAATGGTGGAACAAGGACTTTGAGAGAACACCCATCATTAAATTCAAAGCTCAGCTGGACGAAGACCTGACTGACCTGCTCCAGCTTTGAAGTACCCTTGCTTTGAGCAAGAGCTGGACTACAACCCTCTGAAGGTCCCTTCCAACCAAAATCTTCCTATCATTTTAAGAACAACAGTAACCCTAATGTCAGGTCCACTGATGCTCCAGAGAGCCAGTCCTGCAACCTGCAGGTCCCACCAATCTGAAGGAGATTGCTTATTCCACGCCCGCAGCTCAAGTGCAACTCTTCCTGCAACATCCCAGCTACGCGCCTTATTCCAGGCAACTCTCCAAGTGGCAGGAACCTGTGCCCCAGAACTCCCCTCTCCCTAATCCTGGCTAGGATCGCCTGTTTTTCTGAGCTGGAATTTCCATTTCTTTTCCTCTTACTCTGCTTCAGATTGCCGAGGGTTTCCAGCCGCTGGTTCTCCGGCATCATGGTATGACCAGGCGGCGTGTCGGGATCTGGCAGGTTTCGCAGCCGCTCCTCCGTCTGTCTGCGCCACAGCTCCTTCCTCTCCAGCAGGCTGGCGAGGCAAGCGAAGGCACGTGTCAGCGCATCTGGCAGGAGGGGTCGCCCAGGGGTGCAGGCAGAGGCCAGGAATTGGGCACTGCAGACCCCGCTAGTCTCCACAGCACTGTCTGAGGACCACAGAGCCCCACCCCGCCAGCACACGCCCTTGCCATGGAGGGGTACACTTGGGTTTAGCTCACATGCATGGTCTACCAAACATGCTCCACGTGCACTGAAGACACACGCTGAGGCCAACACAAGCTCTTTGGAGACAAGGCCTTCTGCTCTTTGCTTCTGGCCCAGGCCCCTGAGTCCTCTCAAAACCATCTGTGAGCCACGGACAGAATGAAGTTGGACAGAGCAGCTCACAGCCAGGGATGCTGGCAGGGAATGGCAGACACAGCAGAGAGCCAAGGGACCGGCACCATGGTCAGTCCTAGGACAGGGTCACCCAGGAGCTGCTGGGGGCCACAGAACCCACTGGGAACCCCAAAATGCAAGTCACTAACTGGACGTTCCTCAGACTCTGGGTCCAAGGCAGGATGAATGCTTGCGAGGCAGCTATCTGCCTCTCCAAATCCAGACCTTTTAATACTGAAGCTATGTCACATGGAGGAAGGCTCATGAAGGGGCAGGAGCACGTTTCTCAGAGCACACAGAGCATCCTCATCTCAGCATCATTGTACAGCAGTATGCAAGGGAGGAGGAGACAAAATTCTTTGAGCACAGTCACACTGGCCACGGGATGCTCCTTAAGTTGAGAAACCCCTCATCTTTCTAGGCAGAAGCTGGGGGACGTGGTGAAGTGCAGTGGGCTTGTTATAGAAAGTCCCGCGGACCAGAGAGGGGCATACGTACTACTGGGGGACGTGGCCCTTTTGCTTGGCGTTGTACTCTTCCTGCTCCCGGTGCTTCTGTTCCAGCAGCTCGTCCAGCGCCTGCAGGGACTGGGAGCGCCGCAGCGGGGCCCGCTTGGCGTTGCGGGCGTTGTGCTTAATGAAGTCAATGCTCTTGCCCTCCACCTGGATCTGGAAGAAGAGGGAGGGAGGCAGCAGGGGCCGGCTCGGCACACGCACACAGGCAGCTGCCTCTGTCCCCATAAGGGATACAGCAAAGAGGCACCCACACAAGATACAGAATTGCAGGTGTGCTACAATAGGACAGGCCCATCCCATCTCAGGAGACACCAAAAGCCAAGCAAAACCTAAACCCTTCTTTTTGAGGTCCGCAAGCTGACCCCATGCTCTCAAAGCCAGGACAGGAAGAACCAGGCTTGACATAGCCCATGTGCCTCCTACTGCTATCTTTTGAGTCCATCAGAAGAGGTAGAAGGTCAGGGGAGAAACTGGTCAGGTCCTCACCAGACCAGTAAACACAACTGAGCCCCTGGCAGAGCAGGAACTTAGGTAGCCCTTGGGGGCATTCCCCAGAGACAGTGCCCTCTTTCACAGCTCCTCTGATGGTCAAGACAGGGGAGAAGGTTGCTGGGTTGGAGTTTAAAGTTTTCTTTTCTTGGTTTTCCTCCTTAGGAGTTTATGTCTTGTTTAAATTAAGTCTTTCCATGCCATTTGGGAACCAACAAAGAACCCAGGGAAAGAAGACATCAGTCATGGAGCAGTTTAGGACTTCCCAGGCAAGACTACTCGAAAGGTTTAATTGTTAATACTGATTTAACTCCTGTTACTAAAAAGCACATCCATTTCCCAATTTTCTTCCTAACTTCCAGAAGCCACAGTTTGTTTGATTAAGGTGAGAGCCGTCTCCAAATCCCCAAGAGCTCCTACAAAGCCCTAGAAAGAGCAAATTTGAGATCACTGGCACTTTTACAGCGAGGAGGTGGGACTTTCAAAGGGAACTTCACAACCTCTTTAATTGTGAGCAAGGATGAAGCCAGAGGGTAGTATTAGCAATCCTTGAATGCTGGTCTCACCACCCCAGTGACCAAGGCCCTGCTCCTTCCCTTCAGCCAGGAACAGTATTTACAGATCTCCCTGTTCACGTAGCACATCTGACCCAACACTTAGAAGAACACATAAAGAGTTCAAAGCAGGAGCAATGGATAAGTGCCAGAAACCCCTGGGAGCATACCATTAGTGTGCAACTCACCTTGGTTTCAGCACCCAGAGCCTCTGAAGCCTCTGTGTCTAGCCTTGCTTTTGTTCTGGTAGGCTTTGGGGACAGCGGTCTGCACGGCTTGACCCCAGGGCCACAGCGAGAATATGCCCTCAGGAATTTCCGAGCTTCTGGATTTGGAGGTGGGGAGCTCTCCTGGGAAAGGCAAGAAAAGATCCACTAGCAGAGGGAGGCTGGAGCAAAGAGAAACCCACCAAACAAAGTCTGGGTGGTCAACCACAGGCTCAACCACAAGTTCCCAGCAGGGAGATGACAGCACGCTCTTTCTGCCATGACTTGGCGGAAGTTCTTGAGGGAAGGCAATCTGCACTCAGCCAGCAAAGGCAAGCAGACTGCCTACAGCAACAAATCCAGACCTGGCAACTGAACTTTGTAAAGAAACACTAAAAAAAAAAAAAAAGGAAAAAATCTGCAGAAACACACATTTGGATCGAATGCATGCGTAGCATTGACTGGAGACTCAATTTTACTGATTTTTACTGGTAGACATGAAAGGAGAGCAACCCCAGATAATCCAACAGAGATACCTACCAGACCTAGGGACAATCTAAACAGATGGACAGTCAAAACTGACAATGACCAGGACTCCTTAAAAAGCAGAAATCTTCCTGTGAAAAGGGCAAATGGGATAAGTGTGCCGAAAGTTGAGAGACACATGCCAGTCTCCCTTGTTGGCAACACTCAAGAACGTGAACACCCAGAAGAAGCCATCCCACCTCCATAAATCCAGAGCATACTGCAGAGCCCTGCTACAGTAAGTTTTAATGAAATGGCACAGGCAGGCATGACGCTGACACAAATTAGATGCTGTTCTCAAGTGCTGCTTTGTTCAGCACCCAAAATCCGTGGTTACCCTCCTCTAGAAAGAAAGAGGAGCAGAGAGTGAGGGAGTCTGGGAGGGTGGAATTGCACCTGGGAGGCATCTTCAAAGGCCATGGTTAGCATTGTTACAAGGCGACACTGCTTGATGTCTAACAGGCAGTCTGCAACAAAACTGTCTGAGGCAGTCCTCCAACAAACCCTGAAATTTGGATGTTGACACTATGGCAAATGGTGACCTTACAATAAATATGACCAGGGCACTGCTCTGCTCTTGGAAGTGACAGGAACTGCACGGGGCAGCCTCCAGATCTCTACAGGCACCCAAGGTCTCAGCTGCTCTCTCAGCTGAGCTGCAGTCCCCTTGAGGTAAATTCCTTGTTGCCTGGCCCATTTAGCTTGGAGACCCAAAGTCTGAAGGGGGGATAGGACAGTGACATCAGTAATTTTGGTGTAAGGACCAGGGTAGGTGATGCCCTCAGCACTGCCTAGACTGATCACACTCCAAAGATGATCAGTCTTTTTTTCAACAGGAGCCAGGAGACTCAGATCTCTCTGGTAAGTTAATGAGAGGTGCCTTTACCTAGCATGGCTGGTTCGAAATCAAATAAGTCTGTGATCTTACAGTGTGCTAGCAGAGCGCAGCATTCCCCGTCTCCCTCCACGGGAGCACTGAGACTGTCAGAGCCTTTTTCAAGGCAGCTGCTTCAATTAACTGCCTCAGGGACAGAGGAAAGAAAAGAAACTCTGGGTTAGACATCAAGACCTAACAGAATCAACTTAATCTCTGAGCAGCAGCTCCACAGAAGATGGAGATGCTTCATAAGGGGCATCTCAGCTCTAGGAAAGCCACAGCAACAGTTAAAGCAACGTGAGTCAGCACCAGGGCCTCCTGCCACCTTTCTCCAGAGGAATCCGCAGAGCATAAGTAACGCACCACGCAGAAACTGTCTGCGCAGAGACCACCCCCTTTCCCAAAAATAAAAGAAGAAATGATCTCAATCTTTCTCTAACCCAGAGGATTTGTCAAACAAGAACGTAGGCTTGGGTTCCTAAAGCACATGTGGGTTTGCTCCTGTGTGTAGAAGGGTCATGGACATCAGACAGGTTGGTGGCACACCAGGAAGAAAGGACACAGCATTTGGAACCACTGGCTTGGAAATCATCTTGCCATTTTTTGTAGTCATTATCAATACCCGTGATTTTAGTGTCAAAAGTTGACCTGAGGGCCAACGAACAGGTACACTTCTATCAAGGCAGCCACTTTGGTGCATTTTAGAAAGCTCTCTGACAGAGGCACCATTTAAACACCTGGAACCCACCAGGTGAGAAAAAAAATATCCAGAGGAAGAAAAAGTAAGAAGTCAAAAGCGAACCAAAACCTTCACAGAGCCAGAAACCCACTTGGGACAGAAGCCATGAATGTTTCAGCAGTTGGAAAAGCCCGAGGACACAAGCACAGCCCTGCATCCCTTCTCCTGCGAGCACACGTACAGAGGACAGAAGGTACGTACACCCTCGCAGGTTGTGCTGGAGCTACGAGGCCTCCACTGTGACTGCCTGGGGATGTCTGTGTGCCCACACTGTGCAGCGGTTATTCACCAGGACAATCGCTCAGAAAAGAATCTGGACATACAGAGCCCACTGTGGGCCCACAGGGTGGTAAGGGTTGGACCAAGGTTTAACCCAGCCTCTGAGGACCATGATCTGTGGGGCAGAATACCACAGCCTTTTGGCACAAACCCCAGACAAGTGTTGCCCAAAACACTGGGAAGCTGAAAAGCCAGCTGGATGCACCTCTAGACAGGCAATATGTCTGTGAGGGCTGCTTTGCACCCCCAGGAGCCACCTTTAGATCCCTAACAACTGATGGGCCAAGTAGGAGTCCCCAGGCAAGATGGTGTGATGGGATTTTCCTCTTCTCAGCTTCCCCTGCATGGGGACTCCACATGGTCAGACAGGATGGGGATTATTACTGCAATCACTCTCCAGACCCTAGCCAAACTTCCTCACTCAGCACACAGCCCCACTGTCACATCTGCTCAACGTGCTTCAGCACCAAGTTGCCCCCAGACCCGTAGGTTCTGGGACTCCCCCATCTCCACCATCCCACAGAACCTGATGGCTGACCCTGTGGGTCCCAGGCCAGGAGAGTTCAAGAGCTCAGTGGGTACTGACCTGCAGTTTGACCTTCACCTTTGACTCCACGTTTTCATATTTCTGGGATTTCCAGAGAGCTTTCACAGGCTTGGGCTGGCTGTGCTCTTGGGCTTGCTCCTTCTCTTTGCACTTCTTCTGAATCTCCTTTATTCGCCTCACATTTTCCTTCTCGTAGTCCTTGGACTCTTTCCCTGCACAGCAAGAGGAGACACAGCATCCACCCTTCCGACACTGCCAAGGGACGCAGGCTCATGGAGCACTCGCACCAGAGCCCGCAGGTCCATCTCCAAAGCTGGTCCAACCGCTCATAGAAATAGCAAGCTCTCCCCTCTCCTGCAGACCAGGCAATCTGTGCATTTTTCCCATGTTAGCTACACACTCCTGGGCTGACCCTCTTCTGCCAGAGGATCCCACAGTGCCCAGATGACTGTCAGCACATTATTGGTGTTCACCGACTCCCTTGCTCTGAGAGAGTGTGGCTCACTCGCCCTTTTTTGGACTATGCCAGACAAGCCATGCCAGCATCCTCCCAGGAGTAAGGTCAATTCCCAGTTCAGGATCCCATGGTGTTTTTGAAGCGAGGAGAGGGCTGGTTAAAGGCAGCTGCCTTCAACCTGCGCTGTTCCTTGTTTCAAGGTCAGCCATTGTCCCACATTCAAGGGGACATAATCAAGGCTATGGATTGTATTTTTTGTTTTCAAATAAAAAATTATTCCTCCTTGGGCTCCCCAAGACAGGGAAGATCTCAACTGACACAACCAGGCCCTCCTGCATTCCCCTCCTGCTTTGGCACTGTGGCAACCACCAGCTGGCATCCACCATGCTGGGACCAGGCTGCCCATCCTGGGACCATTGTCCCCCAGCCCTGGGGGCAATGCCAGCACATGAAGTTAATCAAATGACACCCAGTGCTCAGCATGATCTCCTTCCTGGACCTCTGAATGCACTCTGGGTGACCTTCCTGGAGAAGGGAACATCTTTCACAAAGATGTTCTCAGTATCCACATATATGGACAGTCTTCCCAGATCCTGCCTCGTTTCACTAACGAAGAATTGCCCAGGCTAAACATCCTCTATACATTAAGATTCCAATTGATCCATCTTTAAGTTTGACTACAGAGATACTGGTCATATTCAGAGGCAGCAAACTATAAGGGCTTGATTTATTTCCAGCATCTCTCAAGAATCTCTCATCCATTACTAGTTCCTCAAGTCCAAATTAAATAGTCTCTTTTACAATCCCTCTTCCCATTCCAGACCTGGGCCAGACTGGAGTCAGGGAAGCCACAGCAGCACGGTCTCCAGCACGGGTGACAGCTCAGGGACACCACTGCCAGGGCAGACACAGGAGATGGGGCAACCGGCCCTGCAACGCTCAAGCTCTCCTCAGGCAGCAGAGCTGAGGAATCCACCCAAATCCCCAGTGCTTCATCCCTGGCCCCAAATGCAACTCAGACCAGCAGCAATTCAGCTGTACTTACTCTTGACTGGCAGCCCCCCGCCAAGGGAGATCCCATCGAGCTGCAGTAAGAGGCCGAGCGTCCCCTTCTGTCCCTTCTCCAGAAAGTCCTTTCCACTGGGGCGAATGCGGGGGGCTGGCTGGACCTGACGGGCACTGCCCAAAGTGGGGTATGGGTTGGGAACTGGGTCCAGGGAGCCACAGGTAAAATCCAGCTTCCAAGCATTCCCTTCCAGCCTCCCTCGAGCTACAAAGACAGAGGAGATTATTAGGAAACTATCTTATCTCACGGTTTTCTTCACCCACAGCCTACAAACAACGCTGAAGATTCCCTCTCCACCTCTACCTTATGCTTTCCCATCTTTCAACCAGCTGTACAGACCACCTTCTGAGGGGCAGCAGAAGCACCTGCACCAGTGTGAGCGGAGACAAAGACCACTGAGGATGCCAAAGGATACGGACATCAAACGGGCAAGCTGTGTCATGCCAACCAGCATATCTGTAACAAGCACCAGGGACTCACCTGAGAAGGGGCGCTTGTAATAGTCTGGGAAGAGCGTAGGGTCTGGAGGAATGGGTCCAGAAATCCTGGACGGCCCTTCACACATCGTGCCGTCGCTCCGCCTCTGCCACAGAAACCAACCACCACTGAGAACAGAAATGAACAGGGCTCATTGAGCCACTGAAAAGCTACATTTAATATATATGTGTGTGTATATATATGTATAGATGAACTTCTGACCTTCATTAGAGAGCTCACACGTAGCTACAGAGAGGACCTTCAGGTAGGAAACCACTCCAAATTGGACTTCATGCAGGTGAGGCAAGGGATCAAGCAGCATTGTCCCTACCGTGGGGCTGATTGGTGTTTTTACCAGCATTGAACCTGAAATGTCCGCTGTTGCTGTAACACCAATATCTTCAGTACTGAAAATCCCTCCTGGCTTTCCTCTTCCATACGGGAACATTAAATGCAGACACGCAAGCAGGAGCTGAGCTGCTATAACCGCCCTGTGTGCCTTTAGTGAACAGGAAACACAAGGTAGCTGGACATCACCTGACACATTTCAGCCTTAGATTTGAATTATCTTGCACCTTGGGCTCTTTCCAAATAGCCCCTGTGGTCCAAACGCAAGCTACCCAAAGCAAGGCGAAGCCCCTGCCCCACACAGGTAAACCCCTCTGCTGTATCCTCCAAGAGATACACACCAATGCTGTCACCACCCTTGAGCAGCTGGGGCTGAACCTCAAAAGGACTTAAGACAAAACACTTCACTCCAGGACAGAGTAGGGGCAGACGCTTCATTTTTGGGAAAGAGTCCTGAGACAAAAACAGCCCAGCTGTCTCTCAGCTCTCTGGGAGAATGAAGAGTTATCTGTTTAGAAAAAAATCTATTTTTTTATTTCTAAATAACTTTTCAACGCAGATCAACAGGGACCAGCACAGATCCACAAATCCCTGCTCTGGCCCACACCGATCCCTGCTGCCTCTCTCCTCCTCATGACAGGAGGAGCACAAATCCTTCCAGCACAGGAGCAGCCAGCATCTATTTCCCCAAGATGCTCACCAAGATCTTGCAGAGAGCATTTTATTGCCTGCAAGAAACTTGAGGGACTTGCTCCCCGCTCAGAAAATGAGGATGCAGGATGCTGCATCAACAGGCACAGGCTGCTGCTGAGATTTTGGCAGATGCCACAAGAGCCTCAATACCTCATCAGAGTCACACTGTGATTTCAACAGGCAGCAGGGCAGCTCGGCTGGCGGTATCACTGTAAGAGCTGGGGCTACAACCTGCACGCCCTGACTCCCAAGGCACTAATTTAAAGATTTCTGAGACTACTTGATGGGAATAACCCCTTTCAGGATCCTTGGCATGCCAGCACTGATGGGACGCAGCATCTGCAGTTTAATTTATAAACCAACAAACAATCAGTACAAGGCTGAGTGAGCCTGAGCCATGGCAACTAATGCACTGCAGTCTTCCTTGCTAAATCACCCCTGTTGACATGAGACCCATTAGCAAAAAGCTGTTATTAATCTCCCAGACACAACTGCAGAGGCAATGTAAGCAATGCTGCCTGTTGCACACCAGCATGCATGTACAGTCTGTACCCAGCTGCTCTGGAAAAGCTATTTCTGAAGAGCAGACACAGACTCTCAGCCTGAGATAAAAGGATACTCTCTTGGTATCATTTAATCTCCCTGATAATGGATCCAACTAAGCCAGAACAGGCTCTCTTATTCTAGAAAAAAAAAAAAAAAAAAAAAAAAAAAGCGTTCACCATGAGATCACTCCAGAACAGCTACTGGCCCTGAAATGCGCATCTGATCTTGGTCTGAACTCACCTTCAAACCTAGTAATTCACACACAAAATGACAGGCTGAGATCAAGACCTGTAACAGAGCAGACAATTAGTGTGGGAGATTGAAGGAGGAAAGGCACGCTGATGGGAGGCGGGGGATGGAAGGCTCATTTTACACCTTCACACAAGTCACATTTCACATCCCAACAGCACCCTGCCGTGCTGCAGGGTATTTGCAAATGACACCCACTCCCTGATTTGCAAGTCACATCACCTCTGGATTGGGATCTTGCAAGATCAGACAACCTTATTACAACAGTAAGCATCTTGCCTGCCTAGGCACCTCCAGCAAACTCACCTACGTGGGACGCAAGCCCCCAGCATCAGCCTCCCAGCCCCGAGAAGCAGCAGCCAAGCCCCAGCTGCCACTGATCGGTGCAGACTTCCCAAGCTGCTGCTCTGCTCCTGCTGACCACAAGCGTATTCGGGGGTCAGAAGCAAGAGAACCTCACAGCTTGCTTCTGCCAAAAGGGGATGTGCAGACCTTCTCCACTGCCATTCCCATCCTGCTTCACCTCTTGTGACAGCTCCGTAGCGCAAACAGCCCTGTGCTGAGCCGATTCAACTCACCACCCCTGCAGGAAACAAGTCACTTCTTTTGCTAGGTTAGTTTTCTGCCGGTTTACCCTTCTCTCCAAAAGTAACCTGGCTGTTACCTCCACAGGGGGATCAGAGAAGCACTGGAGCACAAGGGAAACGTAGCAGGAGCCCATGCTTATGAGTGCAAGAGGAGAAAGGAAGAGGGAACAGGGCCAGCCCTTTTCAGCAGTGACCCAATCGCTGGCTCAGCCACACTGCCTAATTTGTACCCAGGAAAGCACTTTCTCTATCATCATCTTAGAAACCTAAACATCAAGAATACAGAATCCAACCTGCTGCTGCCAGAAAGACACTACTGAGAGCATCCACAGGCTATGAGATGCAGGCAGACTCTGCAAAGGCAGTCTGGTTAAGTCCAAGTGAACAGATATCGATGTGTGCAACTCCTTTTCTTCCTTAGCCCCCCGCAGAACTCACTAGGGAAGCAGCGATGCTGCTCCTAGCCACAGGGCTGCACCAGCCCGGTTCCCTGCTCACCCGGAATCAGCACAGCCACGAAAGAGGCACAGGGCAGTTGCCAGAGTAACCCAACAACTTCAGCATTGCTTACTCACCCAGTCTGAGCCCGGATGGCTGCTCACTTCCCTGCCATGACCACAGCTTGATTCCAGCCTAGCACTCAAGCAATGCAGGCTCCAGCCCTACCTCTCCCAGAATGTCCCTGTAAGAACCATTAACTGGACTTCTTGTGTCCTTTGGCCCAGTTTACCAGGTGGTAAAAACTTATGCCCCCAGTAAACTGAGATCTTTCAGAGCCCATATGAACCACAGCTTCCCTTCGTGGCTTGTTTCTGGCATCGTAGTTAAAGAAACCATGAAATGTGGGAATGGACAAGGACTTGGCAGGTGTTTTTCACAGCCCTGAACCTGCTGTGTCTGACTTTCAAGCACTCTCTCTTTTCCACAGATCACATTTTCAGTGTGCCTGGGTCCCTGGCCAGGAAGCCACTACCACACTCAGAGCTGAAGCAAGACCAGCTTTGTACCTTTATGAGTCAACCTCTGCAAAAAGTGTGGGGGGAAAAAAAATCCCACAGCTGTGATAAGCTGTGATAAGCAGAGCAAGTCATCTGCAGCAAATCAAAGGGCTAATCTCCATGCAGCTGGTCTTGGCTGTTTGCTTCCTCCCTCAGTAGTTTAACTGAAATGGAAAGTAGCACCAGGATAACTTCCGTGCCCCAGGGCTGCACCAAAACAGGGAAGCAAATGGATCTGGGGCCTTACCTCCTGCAGAATTGGGGGTCAGTGAGCTGTGAATCCACCCAGTGATGTTAGTCCATGCTTATGCTTTCCCCTTGGTACCCTCTGCAGATCAATTCTCCTTGTAATGCTATTGCCTGTGCAGGTTCCCACAGGTACCACCAGCTCTTCCCCGCATGCTAGTCTCCAAGACACATTTTCTCTTCTGTCTCTCTGAAAACAAAGGGGGCCAGCTACAGCAGGACTGTTGTTTGCACACGGGATATCTGTTCTCTAGAGCTGGGCACATGTCTGCCAACAGCCCTTGAGGAACAAAGGCCAGGCTGGACGGAGCTCTGGGCAACCTGATCCGGCTGGAGATGTCCCTGCTCTTTGCAGGGGGCTTGGACTGGGTGGGCTTTAAAGGTCCCTTCCCACCCTGACTATTCTGTGATTCCATGAAAGGCAGCTGGCACAGTCTGCCCACGGCGTCAGATGCGTGTCCTGCAGCAGCAGCCTCGAGCAGGAGGCGAATGAGGGCCGTGCTGGGCACGGGAAGGTGGGCAGAGGCTGATGCGGGCATTGCAGAGCTGCAGCCCAGTCCTCTCTCAGGCGGGCAGGGAAGGACGAGGCAAGGGATGACCCACCTTGACACCCGGGGCTCCTCGCTGGCGCCAGGATGAGCTGCATGCTGGGTGTACAGGACCTGACATGCGACGCTGGGCCCAGCGATGGAGACCGGAGCTGTGTGTTGCCGTCCAGTCTCCCCTGTCTGTGCTGTCACGGGAAATCAACACAAACTCTGTGCCGGGGCATGTGCTGAGATGCAAGACCCCACTGAACGACAGTGAATATCCCTGAACGCCCCTTCCTGGCTCCTGTCGCTCCCTGTGTGCAGGGAGAGGCACAGCCCCAGGGCTGCAGCGCCTGCTGCCCTCGGGAGGGGCATGGCGCCCCCTCCCCAGCTCCCTGCTCCGGCATTTCCCAGCCCGGCTCCCCCCGAGAGGACTCACCAAGGGAGGCCGCGGAGGAGCTGGCCGGGTGCGACCGGGCCGAGCAGGCCGCAGCCTGGGCCTGGACTCGGGCCGCCCCCCGGGAGCCGAAGGCCGGACGCGGCCGCGCTCCCCGGCAACCGCCGCTTCCGCCGGGAGGGGCGGGCCCGGCCCGGAGCTCAGCCCGAGCGCTCGCTGGTTGTCCCCGCTGGCAGGCGCGGCCAGAGCCCTCATGGGCGATGCCCACGGATCCCGCCGAGAGCTGCCCCCGGGGCAGGACAGCCCTGTGTCGGGCTCGCTCTGCGGTGGAGGTTCCTCTCCTCCCCGTGCCCTCAGCCTCCCCTTTCCTCGGGGTTTTTGTGGAGAATCCCCTGGGATCCTGTCCCGTTAACACCTGCCGGCCGCTGAGCCGCTCGAGCCTTCCGGGCCTGGGGAAGGAGGGAGCTGGGGGCCAGAGGGCTCCCAAATGTACCCCAGCCCTTCGTGGGACCGAGGAATCTGTCTAGAGCCGTCTCTGCTCCGGTGCTTGCCCTACGGCTTAGAACAAGGCCGGTACGGTGGATGGAAGCACCCGTAAAAGCAAAACGCTCCTGCAGTTGCAGGAATGGGCTCCCCAGTATCCAAACTTCAATGTATAACTTGGTGCGTGTCCTGGAACAAAACCCTGAAAAGCAGTTACAGAACAAGGCTTGACTATTTTGTATTTTGCTGAAATATTTTCATATTTCTCTTTTCTGTGATTTTCTGTCCAAGTCAAGCAGCTGTACTTTTATTTTCCAGGATAAATCTGACTTAGAGCCTGCTGGCCATCAATCTGGAAGGCCATCATTTTTCTGGCCAGGCACAGAAGACTCCTTTGCCTTGGTTGAACCAAAAGCAGCAGAATGACCACGGTAGCCAGGTTCCCTGCACCCGGAGACCACGATGTGTGTGGATGTGTTTGCCCATAACCACACTTCTCCCTCATAACAGTGCATCTCAGTGTCATTGTGCTGGATCTGGGTGGTTAAACAAATGTCAGGGCATTTATTGCTGAGCAGAGGAGACACGGGTGCTGGGGTCAGCCTTCACCTGCTGAAGCACCCCTTCGATGGCCACATCACTCTCTCCAGGCTATAAAATGCCATCGTCTTTATAAAGGGGCTGTGCAAAAGCCTGTTTCTCCTCCACGGTATGATGAAGACAGAGACCACTTCTTCACTTACAGTTAGCTGCTCCTGAACGCTCCAGGGTGCAAAAGTCAAACAAAATCCTGGCATTTTCCAGGCTGCTGGTTTGAGAGATGGGGCTTGGTGCCAGTCTTTGTAGACCCTGCAGCCACGTCTGTGAGGAGGGGTCCCTCGTCCCCATTGCAGTTACCAGTGCCAGACTGGTGCAGCCACAGCCATGCCCTGCAGAGCCCTGCCGTCCCTAAGGATGGAGGTTCCCCACCTCCTGGTGACCCCTCCCAGGGCTGCAGCATCCCCAGGACCACTGAACCTCTGTCACCACTGTGGCCAGCCCCATCAGCCCAGCTCCACTGTGTCCCCCAGGTGCCAAGGAGCATCCCCTGGGCCCTCTCCAGTTTCTCCACCTCCCTTCTTATGCAAGATCCCATATCTGGGTGACCAGTTGCTGGTGCATCACCCGTAGGGGTTAACGGTCTTCCGGAATCTCCTGCCCAACTGACGCCTCCAAACCGTTCCCAGAGCAGAGCTCGGGGGAGGCTCGAAGGGGAGAGGTGGGGAGAACAGGCTTGCAGTGACACCACTCATCCCTTTACCATGGCTTAAAACACTGGCAGTTGGCTTTTGCAGCTTTCAGTGGCCCGTGGCAGTCCTCCTTGTGCTGCTTTGTGGGCGTGGGGCTGCTTCACCGGAGGTTTTGTGGCTGGACAGGGAAGCTGGCACGTGCAGGGACTGGCGGTGAGATGCTCAGGGCGGGTAACCGGTGCCTGCAGCCTCTCAGGGTTGCGGTCAGTCAGTGGAAATGCTGAAATTGTGTTTGGGTGTCCGTTTAACAGGCAAACTGGGAATGAATTCAGGAAGGAGGTTCGATCAGAAAGGGATAGTCCATGATATATCAGAATGTAATGCTCCTCATTAGGTACTAAACCTGCGTAGGGGCTGCCCCTCCTCGTTCCCAGTGGAAGGGGAGGCAATGCCAAGGCTTTGGCCAGGGGCTGGGTGCCGATGGTTGGCCTGAAGGACATACAAGGCAGAGGTGTAAGGTGTGCTGGGGCGGTTGGGGTCTTCTGGCAGCTCAGGGTGGGGCGGGGAGGGGATCAGTTACAGGTTTACTAACAAGAGGGGTGATGGAGGTGGGGGGCTAATGGCTGAGCTCAGCGCTGGCAGGTTTTCACCTCCCTGCGTGCCCAGGTGTATTGGGAATGCTCCTAGGGATGGCTGCTTTGGAGCAGCTTGTGGAGGCCTTGTGCTGGGCAGAGCTGAGCCCCCTCAAAGCCACTGCCCAGACCCAGGGCTGGGAGGGAGAACCGCTGCCTTGGCAGCTCGGCAGGGAGAGGCAGCCAGTGCCTGTGTCCCTGTGGAGGGGACTCACGGCAGCCTGGCAGAGCACCGCGAGTTGGGGTGAGACCCCATGCCAAACCAAACACTCACGGAGATGTTGGTCTGCAGGCAGCCTCTGCCACTGGCTTAGAGCATCTGCCATGTCAGCCCCGGTGCCGGAGCCGCCTGCCCTGGTGAGGAGCCCCAAGGAGGGGCAGCACGGCGGCCGTGAGCCCGGGCACATCCTCGCTCAGCTGTCTGCAGCCCTGGAGAATCCAGATGTCAAAGCTTTGGAGGTGAAGGGTGATGCTGTGTTGGATGTGGGAGTTGCGTTAAGCATGGGCTTCATCCCTGGGTGCCACGAGCGAGCCTTGCCCCCGTGCGAGCCTTGTGTGCAAACAGGGGGTCTCTACATGTGCCAAAATTTGGGGAGGGGGAAGGAATGGAAAAAGCTCCTTTCTGCAGAGGGTGGATGTCCCTGGGCCTGGGTCTGCTCCCCAGAAGCAAAAGGCATGATGTTACTCCCAAGTTTTTTTCAAACTGAGTAAATTAGCCCAAATATTTATCTGTGAGCTTCTAGTTAAGCTGCATGAAATGGCAGCTGAATAATTTCCAGCTGACATCTTGTAGAGCTGTTTTCTGCTCTGGTGGCATGCCTGAGGGTGTCCTCAGCTGCTTCCCAGAGCCTGGCAGTGCCACCGTGGGTGATGGAGGTGTAAGGTGGCAACCAGAGGCCCAGGAGGGCCAGCAGGACTCAGGGCCACCCAGCCTCACGGTCCCACCCACCACAGCCACTGCAGCAACACAGGTTGCTCCCACTCACCACACAGCTGGACTCACCTCCAACACCTTGGGGCCACGTTGGGTGTAAAACCCTAAATCCCAGTGGTTATAAATGGCCAGGAAGAGGTCCGAGCCACGGTGGCAGGGTCATCCACGCCAGAGCCTGAGGAAAGCAAGTGCAGGGACTGGCAGGATGGGACCATCGTCCGTCAGTGCTGTCCCCTTGTCTGCTGCAGTGGTCTGAGGATGGGAGAGGTGTCCTTGTCCACACCAAGCTGTACCAGGAAGAGATGGAGAAGAACAAAGAGCTCTTCCCGGAGCTGGCAGATCTTGGCTGTGTCACCGTGCTGCAGGCCTGGCTGCTAGCCTATGGTTTCAAACCTAAGGAGGCAAAGTAAGTCGCCACATCTCCTTCACAAGCCAGCTTTGTGCTGCAACACGGCTGGGATCATCGTGTGAGGAGCAGCTGCCAGTGAGACCTGGCTCTGCCTGGGTGGGCTTTGTTACACAAGGGTGAAACAAGGTTGGGAGGAAGGGATGAATGTGGGATGGAAGATATTATTATCCAGGATTTGTGGCTGGACATCATTCTGCTTTGTTTTTTATTTTGTTGAGAACCAAGGAGCTCAGTTTGTAGCAATTTTGAGAGCTGCTAAGAGTTTAAAAGAGCAGATAAACCAGAGAAGTGTGGAAAGGGAGAAGCCCAGAGAGTCATGGGGCTCATGGTGGAAAGGGAAATGACACCTGTGGCAATGCATCAGCCACAGTCAGTGGCCACCAGCCATGTCCAGGTCCAGCGAGGGAGCTGACCCAGCGCGGCCAGGGCAGGAGCAGTGACGTGCCCACTGCCCCAGGCACGGCTGTGCCATAGGATGGGCACAGACCAAGGGTGAGGGCTGCACTTGGACACAGCTCCTGTGCCAGGGCATGGAGCCCCCCAAGGTGCCGCAGGGCTCCGTGTTCTGCTGCAGCCAGACCTCACGCTGGCCGTACCCCACAGCTGGTTTCTGTCCCGCAGGGTCAACTCGCAAGCGCTCCTGTTGCAGCACTCTGATTTCCAGAGGGCACATCCCACCGCTGAGGAGACCCTCAGAGGCGATGCTGGCCTCTCTGCCAAGCAGCAGACGAAAAGGAAGAAATGTGTGAGAAGCCTGCGCACCCCCAGAGGGGCCAGGTCCAAAGGTACGGTCGGTGAGTGAAGCTGGTGGCTGCAGCCACACAAGCTGGGCTGGGCTGGCACAAGCTTGGCATGTGCTTTAGCTGGCTTGTCTCCAGAATGATGCTGGTCTAAGGCTGGATCAGTAGTACAACAGGGTGCTCCCCAGCCCTTCTGCTTCTCCCAGACCTGGCAGCATCCCCATGGATGAGGTGATGACGGGGGCTCTGCCACTGGTGAGTTTTCAGTGAGGCACTGTGATTCCCAGGCAGGCTCGCCGTGGCTCTTCCCTCCAGCTGCTGTTTTGCCTCTGGGGTGTGTCCATGTATCCTTGGCTTTTATCCCACCAGGCAGTCTCAGCTCAAGGGCATGGTTCCCCTCCCGGCAGGGGCAATATTCTTCCTTTCCTCCCAGGACTGCTGCAGCCTGTGAGCTACAGCAAAGCCCTGGCAGGGAAGTGGGTGTCAGCGTTGGGCTCTTCTTGTACCTCTCCAGGAAAACGGCCACGCCTGCGACTCTTGTACCAGTACATCAACTTTGACATGCCAGAGCTGATGCACCCATCAGTAAAAGAAGTCTCAGAGCGGGCACAGCCAAGCCAGGTCCCTGCAGCCCCCGGGAGGGCACTGCTCCACAGCTGAAGGGTGAGCTCCCATAAGGTTTACCCGGTTCCTCTGTTCCCCAATGAGCTGGCCTTGTCCTGCCAATGACCAAAGAGAGACCTTAGCTCATCCACCCAGAAATGGAGGCTTTGCCTTTGCCTGTGTGGGTTTTGTCACCTTATCCTGTTTCTTCTGCCCTTGCCTCTAGCTTTTAGAGAAGCGGCTTGGATGTCTCTGGGTCACCATTTGCAGCAGCTCTGCCCTTAGGTTTTCTCTTGAAGCTCTGAGGTGGCCCAGCCAAAAAGAGCAGGACCTTTCCCCTTAGGATAGCACTCTTCAGTTGAGTCCAGCATCTCCACATTCAAGAGTTGTTTTCCAAGATTTGGCAGGACACAGCTATGGCCAGCCTGAGCTGGAGCTGGTGACAGCCCTGCTCCGAGCTGGTGACAGCCCTTCTCCAAGCTGGAGATCAGGCTGGAGACCCAGAGCAGCTGTCCCACCCATGCTGCTGGGACCTGCCATTCTGCTGGTGCAAATACTCAGCCTGTCTCTGAGGAGGTGGCTGGGCTGTTGATGCACTCTCTCCTCTTGCAGGTACCTGAGCCAGCAGCACTGCGGAGGTCCCAGCCCCAGGAGTGGGTGACAAATCCATGCAGGTTGATATTGACAGGGTGCTCAGATACGCAGCTCACCCGGTGTCACGGCTCTTTCCTCAGGATAACTAGCCACATGGCTTTCTGCCTCGTTTGGCCCCTACAGCAGGGTGGTGATCGTCACCTGGCTCATACAAACAGCTGTGGGTTTATTGTTTTTTTTTTCTTCTGGTTGCAGATAACTTGATTTCCCTGAAAAAAAAAAATCATTATAAAATACACCTGCATGTCACTTGGCCTTAGGTTGCATGTGCTGTCATTCCTTCCTCATGTGTGAAAAGCAGGAGGCCAGGGCCCAGCCTGGAGACCGGCCGCTGGAGATCAGCCTGCGCAGGGGACGGTGCAGTGCGGCCTTTCAGCCTGGCAGGCAGCAGAGCGTGGCCTGGTCCTCCCCTGCCAGCAGCGCTAACCAGGGGGTGCTCCCACTGCATCTGCGTCAGACAAACAGGGACCGCACAGGGGGATCCAGACTTCACGACACGGATCCGCCTCATCCAAAGGAGCGCTCCTTTGGCTGCCATCCCGCTCTGCCCGTGCAGGGCAGCTGGAGGCTGCAGCCAGCCTAGCAGAAGCTCATTTCACCTCTGTACACTCACCCAGGAGTCTGGGCACCCTCCTTCCTCTGCTGCGATCATTTGGGTCTGTCTGGAGATGTTTTGTGCTTTTCTGCTCCTGTAGAAGTTGTACTTAAGGATTTTGTTCCCAGTACAATCATACTGACAAAGACACAAAGGAAGGTTCTCAGTTCAAGCAGGACAGCTTCAAAACAGACCCAAAACTGGCATGAAGGAAGCCAGAGCTGTTCTGTCTGAACAAAGGCAATGACTTCCAGGTGAGCTCAGGAGACATTATCTCACCTGCTTTCCATAGCACACAGACAGGAGACGCTCAGAGCTACGGCAGGAACACCCGTCCTCTGCCTGTAAAGGAGGCTTGCAGAGATGCAGCTCTCACTGCTCCACCTGGGAACACTGAATAAATTTCAACCATTTGCTCTCTCCATCCAGCTCACGCTAGAGATGAGACTGTGCAGAGCACAGGAGCAGCCACGCTCCTTGCCCTTAAAACAGCATGGCAGTAGACTTGTTTCTGTCAGAGTTTTAATGTGTTGAAAGTAAATACCCAACGGTAAAGTAAATATCTGATTTACACACTGAGCAATTAAAGTGGTCCCATCAGTACTATGGGGATTTTGCTTCTTAGTCAGTGTCTTCCAGCGATTTCTACAATGAGTCAGGCAGAAAAATAAAGATTAATCACAAAAGTGGACAGGGCAAGTCCAAGATAGGCAAGAGGATCTCCGAAACCAGCTACTCAACGGCTGTAAAAGAGGGAAATAGATCTTCTAGTGGGACTTACTTTCCCTTGCTGATAAATGGATGACACTTGCTAGGATAGCAGAGCTATCTCCTTCTTCTACACCCAAGCTGCCCAGCTGGCAGCAAAAGAGCACAGAAGTAGGGAAGGACTCAACAGGTACCGAGCCCCAGCTGCAAGTCTTCTGTTCACATTTATTAGGATGGTTTCAGCTTGACCAAATCAAAGACAAAGCACACAGCTGCATAAAGAATGCCCTCAAAAAACACAACTTTTTATTTCTGTAGAAAACAAGATACTTCTCAGGAAGGACCAGCTTATGAAACAGCAGCTTGCATGTTAATATAAATACACAGGGTTACAATTTAGTGGGAAATACATATAAAAAAAAGCTTTCAAGTACACAAAATAAACATAGTAAAATTAGACTATCCCTTCCGCATACCTGCCTCAGACAGAAACGTTTCCCAAACGGAAGGAACTTCCACCCATGATCTGCCAACAGATCTCTCCACTGGACACAAGCTGCAGGAGGGTGTGAGGGTGGGCAGGGCCAGAGCGTTAATATCCAGTGTTTGAGATGCAGAGCAGACAGTTCAGTCCCATTCTCTTAACTATCAGGATGCTGTAGTGTGACAGTTACCCAGCCAGCAGGGTAAGAGGGCTGTAAGAGGTAGGAAATACCTCCTTACTTCCATCTTCAGGTCCCTGGCAGGTTAATGCGGTACAACTTCATCACCCACGACACTGGAAATCCTGTGACCCCGGGAGGCAGTTATTAACAGTCGCAGAAACGAGAACGTGGCCCCGCAGTCACAGCACCGGTGCTGCCAGGCTGTAAACACAACCGACGGGCACAGAGCTTATGGAAAAAAGCTGCTGAATGCAGGCAGGCTCTTGAGTAGAAGGAATAATGTCTACATACACAGAAGAATTGCATAAATATCACAGACTTCCTGAAGATTTTCCTGCCAAGACGCAGTCAACAGAGAATTCATAGCATCATTTAAATAAAATATCAGTTTAAATGAATTTGAAAGGAATTTGTCACGTGCAGGAAGCCAAAAGGCTGATCCTTATGTTACAAACTTTAGTCCCTTCCTTCTACTTTTTGTCCTATAGGAGTTTAGAGCCCTGTTACATCACCAAACTCTTTTATAAAATTTTACAAACTGAGGAGTAAAACTTAATCAGTCTCCAAGAGAGAAGGAAAAGGCATCTGAACAACAGGTACTCCCTGATCTTGCTCTACATGCTTTCATGTTAAAATTGTTAAAATAAGCAACTTGTGCAACAGGGGTTGTGCCCCACTTCCAAGCCATGCAATGGCAGAGATCCCATGCTTCACTTCAGCTGCTGCAAGTGCAAAGGGCAATTCAAGTTTTCCTACCAGTCCCCAAGACAAAAATTAAGTGTTTGCAAAAACGGAAACATTTAAAATTCTTTCAACAATTTAAATCAGAACAGTTTCTATCAGAACATGACATATTTTGCACATTCAAAAAACCAAGGAACTCGGGTTATTAAATAAGAATCTACACATCTTAAAAACAGAGAGGTTTTTTACATTACAGCCTGAAGTGTTAATTGTCCTATCTTCCAAACAGGAATGTTCATAAGTTATTTCTCTGAAGCGCCTCGCAGAGGTTTTGATTGGCATCTGGTTCCTCGGTCATCACCTCCACAGCCTCCCACTCCCCTGACCTGCTGGATTTCTTGATGGCCTCTACTACGCTCTGCATGTACAGACCGTCTTCAAAAGAGGCTGCCATGGAGACAGGTTTATGATCCCACGTCCGACGGTCTTCCTGGTCTTGGAAAGACTGCCGCAGTGCTTGCACCATGTACACCATTCCTTTTAGGTAAAGCAGTGGGATGTCTTTAAACCCCTTATCCAAAAGGCCCTTGTTGACATTCAGAGAGTCTGTAAACAGTAGTTCTTCTTGGAGCGCCGTGTTTTTCTGCCCATACAAGTCCGTCCCGCGAGCTATGAGGCGACCAGTAGACCCAACAATCATGACCTCATGGATGAATGATCCCGGCATGTTGAAGTTGAGAGTCACAGTGCAACAGACACCCTCGCTCATTAGCATCTGGAAAAAGCAGAAGTCATCGCTAGTGACGTGGCGGATCCCGCTTATAGCTGTGTTCTGCTTCACAAAAGTCTTGAGCAAACCATGGACCTTCTCTGCTCTCCTGCCGATGAGGTGAGTTAGGAGGTCTATGATGTAGGTTCCCATTGTATGCAGACCACCTCCTCCCATCAGCTCATCACAGATCCAGTTGTACTTGTGGCTGAGCAGGCTTCCCCCATAAACTCGTACATCGCAGATCATCACATTGCCCACGTAGTGTTCTTCTATCAACTGCTTCATCTTCACAAAGGCGGGTAAGAAACGGAGAACATTGCCAACAATGCTCATCAGCTTGGGGTAATACCTGGCAGCTGTGACCATCCTGAAGGCATCCACAGAGGTAGCAGCTTTCTCACAGATCACGTTCTTCCCTATTCCTGCAGCACAAATGGAAAAAAAAATAAAATTAATACATATATATATATAGCACACATGACCGAAACATGCTCAGACGCCCCAAAGGTTGTCAACAAATGGTGTTTCTAAGAGCCAGGCTTTCCTGCTGCGATTTCAAAGGCAAGGGTCTGGGAACTAAAACAGGAACGCCAAGCGCAGCAAGACTCAAAGCTGCTTCCAAGATGGTTGCAGAGTTGACAAACTCCCACAGAGAGAGACTCCAAATAAAGAGAGGATTTTTACATCATGAAAGATAAATGGCCAAATGGCAACACATGGCATCAAAATAAGACACAATTTGCATGTTGTAGCTATAAAATTATTTGAATGCCTTTACAGCCAGGGGAAAAAAAAATCCATCGTGTACCCTGCAGGCAAGAGGTGAGTGAAGGGGAGATTGGATTTTCACTTTGTATTTCACCATCACTATGAATTTATTACTTTAAATAGATTAATAGAAATGAGACATGCAAGATACTTAATGGCCTGTGTACAGAACGCAGAATTAGAAATAATGTTCTGGTAGGTGGATTGTTTTAAAAGGATGGCTAATTGGAAAGCAAAACATTTTGGTCTGCACGTACAGCCTACTCATACAATCAGACTGTAAAGGCGACTGAGTTACACACGAGAGCTGCGCTCGCAAGCTGACCCCCTGCGTTTTTATTCCTACCGATGCACTTCGTCGTGTGCTCAGCCTGAATCGACGTGGGCAGTCAATAATTCATGAAGCAGAAACAAAGTAATACAAACCAGCATCCCAGCGCAAGCTCCAACCAAATTCCTACATTCAGTGCTTTGCTGGTATTCCCTCTTCCTCCCTCATCTTCACCCATTTCTCATGGCACAGCTTAACTTTTCCACATACATCTGTTCTGGCAAAATACTTATCTAAATATTTTTCAAATGTAACAACCAGGAGTATACCTAGAAGTCTCCAGACACAAACTGGTGATGTCAGACCTGAAGGTCAGTCACATCATATCACAGTTTCTGCCTAAGAATTGCAGAAACCACTGCACATGGTGGTAGGCACCTCTCAAAGCTTCTCCTTACCCAGGAGTGGACTGTGCTCCCTGCTCAGAACAGATTTTAATCCACTCCCCGATGAGAAGATACCAGCACAAGTGCTTCAATCGGTCTCTCACACACAGGGGAAGCCAGATCCCCCACTGCAGCTCCTGCTCCCAGCACTCCACCTCCTGGCTGCACTGAGCAAGCCCTTGAGGAGCCATCCGAGCAGTCCAGGGGACAACTACAGTGAAAGAAAACTCAGAACCTGTATTTCTTGTAGACACAAGCAAAATCCAGTCAGAAAACGACAAGTCGACAATTTTTAGTACTCTTCCAAAGAAATTCCCTAAATGATGCAAGTCAACAGAAGCTTTAAGAACAAAGGGTGAGGTCAAACTCCCTGTGAACACCTCGGCAACCCCCAGCCCACTGGCAACCCCCTATTTCAGGGACCATTTCCAACTCTCCCACACCCAGTCCTGCTGCTGAGATGAGGCACAACACTGTTCGATATTCTGCAAGGCTAGCTGAAGCATCTTAAGAGGGAGGGAAAAGAGAATAAAAGGCCACCATTGCCAGCAGTCCTTAAACATGTTCAGGAGCAAAATCACCGGCTAGATTCCAAGAATTTTCAAACCAATTCCTGATTTAGTAAATAAACTAAACATTTAAAAAAAGTCTCAACTCTCATTAATGTAATATAGCCAAATCATGGCTTCACTCAATGAAATGCCAGATTTAAAGTGCATTTGCATCCTATGGAAGCAATCAAAAAGCCAAGACCTATTGGACAGCAGAATAAACTAGACTATTTTCTCCTAAAAGAATCTTAACGTCTCTAGTCAGATCCACACTGTCCATCAGCCACAAGGCCTTGGCTTCTCCTGCAGCTGCCACATCCAAAACTTGCCATACATGAAGCATTTTACAGTCCTGATTAACAAAATGCAAGCACAGAAAACTCGTTGCTTCTCACGCTACCTGGTCGACACTACCCAGAGCTGTGACAGGAGCTGGGGATGGAAACAGGTCCCAGCAGTTGCCAGGACACCCCAGCCCACTCCTTCCTCCTGGTAGGGAGGGTGCCAGCCTTGGGAAGGGGAGTGTTCATGAAAAGATGGGGGAAGTGCAGCTCAAACCTTAAAGAGTCAGCTCTCTCCACACATCAATGTGCACGTGAACTGGGGTCTCCTCTCTGCCTCAGGCTGGGTGCAAACCAGCAGGCCACAAGGACACCGAGACCACACCTGGCCCACTGCTCCGCCAAGGAGGTCTTTCATGGCCCAGGAGGGCCTGCTGTGCAGCCTGGACAGTGAGAGGTCCTGGTGTCCTGTGCCCGGGTGGGACACGCAGGTGAGCGAACGCCACAAGCAGGGGCACCCATGCACAGAGGCGTCCCTGCAGCGCAGTCAGGAGGGGACCAGCTGCATGCCACGCAGCCTGCCCAGGCAGTGCGAGGAGCGGGCTGGGCTGGGACAGCCTTCTCACCGTGGCAGCTGCCACTTCACCTCTTTGGTTGTTTCTTTGCCTGGCTACCACAGCCACAGCTGCCCATCCAACACTTTCCATGAACAGCTAAAGTCCCCAGCCTTTCCTCTCTCTGCAGGAGTTATAACGTTGACTCAAACTACTAAATCTATTTATCCCATGTAAATATGTCCATTGAACTCAAGCCCTAGTTCTTTACTCCCCCAAATAATGTCAGATACCTGAGGCTGCACCTAGGAAGACGTACAACTGGCTGATGTTGAAGCACACCTGACCACTGCTTTGTCCACCACAAGAAACTGGGAGTGTCTGAGGAGTCTTCCTAAATAACCAGCTGCCCAGCCGTACTCGCTTTGGCAGGAATGAACGCTCATTCCAAAACACACTCCTTCGTTTCATTTCTTGTTTGCCTACGGTTTGAAAAGACCTCCATCCATGCTACTTGTGACAGAGCCAGGAAGCACAATATGCAAAGAGGACTCACAGCACGCTTGCTCGTCCTGTTTCAAGAACAGGAAATCTGATTTCTCACAACACAAAGCAGTGATAGAGTCCTTCATAATTAACATATATGTGCTATAATTTGTAGGGACTCCACAAAATCAGGGAGTCAAACATTCTGTGTTGCAAAGCTGCCTTAAACAATGTAGTCAGCCAGTACAAACCAAGAGAGACAGGTAAAAGGTTCCTCTGTAGCCACTCCACAAACCATCCGTTTGATGGCTGGGCTCAGTACGTACAGCAGCGTTATCTTTAGCATCCTGAAGGAATTTTACTCCGAGGACTTCTCGTGTTCTGCTTCCTGGAACTTCGCCTCACACACAACCATCCCATGTTTTACATTCCACTCCAGCCAGTAACTTCGCTGTGGGCTCACCTCATGCAAAGACGGATGCATTTTAACTGTGGGACATGAACCACAACACAGACATTTTGTGAAATTAATTTAGTTCCTCTGAGATCAAAAGAAGCACAAATTTTAGGATAGCTTCTTGCTTTGCCTGTTGTAGAGGTAAACCGTAAGATTACACTGATTTTAATCAGAATTATCCTCTGGGCTTTGATCTGCTCTGTCTGGTTCATGAACTCAATCCACTGCTACCAGTTTGTTCCCACCATGCCAAAGTTGCACCCAGGCCTGTTTATGGATGTCTGTCATTAAGAAACTTACGCAAGCAAATTGCACCGCCTGGAAAAACTGGGTCTCTCTCTCTTCTCTGCCAGAAATAGCAATGTAAGCATGTTTTAATTTTTTTTTTAAAAAAGTAAGTATAAAAAAGTACACAAATAAGTAATAGAAGTGTAAGCACTTTAAAAACAAACAAAAAACCCCCGCCAAAACAAAACACACAAGGCCGTTATCACTGCACCGCATCTGATCTTTCCTAAAGCCCAGACTTCCAGCTGGCAAACACCAATATATTACATGCAATTCACAGCCAAGAATTCTCCAATTACAAGCATCACTGTATCAAGCTCAACTCTCAGATAAAATGTACTTGCCGTCTTCGGCCCTCCCCTGATTTTGTGTTCCTGCACAATCACAGCAAGCCGTTCAAAACTGGCTTAAAACATGTCACGACACACTTTGTAGTGGATCTCTAAATATCACTGTGAGGAACCTAGAAAGCTGAAAGACAAGGTCAACATCATACCGGGTCTGAGATGTCTGCATCAGTTTGCAGATGAGAACATTTCGGCCCAGACAGAAGTGAAGAACAAACCACCCTTTACTACTTCATCCGCTCATTTCCCTAGCTTGCTCAGCTTTCCACTTATCTATACTTGCAGTCAAGCACACCTATCACCTCCGTACTTCTGCACCAGCTTTATCAGCCTTTCCTCCTCTGGGTAATGCCATCTTACGGGTTCCCAGCCTTTGAAGAAAGAATCTCAATTCATTTTAGTTAATAATTCACCAGATAAGATTAAATCCTCTCCTTTTAGCCCACTTGATGAAGAGTTGCAACAACTAGTGAAACGCTTATTACCTAACAAGTGTTTAAAAGAACTTTTAGCATATTTAAAGAGATAAATTCTAACTTACAGTTCAAACATTCAAAAATTAGAATACCTTAAATTCAAAGGACAGTAGTCTAACAAGGTAAACAAACAAATCTAACAAAGTGAAAAAGAAAAAGAGAGGAAAAAAAAGCCTGAAATCTCTCTCTGCATATCTAAGTGACATTGCAAATGTTTGTGCAGGGAGTTGTTTACTTCCAAAATAAATTACTGTAGAGGAAAGAGGCTAAGAACAACAAACCACCGTGGTTCACATGGTTTGAGATACTACCCACCCTAAAATTAACTCGTGCAGATCTCCTGTAAACACAATAAAAATATCACACTTGTTATTTACAGAATTAGACGCAAACGCACACCCACGCTGTACTACATGAGAGGACATTAACACTACAAAGTCACAGGCTGGAGAATTAAGAAACGTCAGGATGCCCAGGCGGCTGGCTCCCACCTCCCTGCCCAACCAGTCTGGAGTGTCATCCCTCCTCTCCCAGACACCTTCACCCAGCCCATCTTGCTGGATTCCTCCTGCTGTCCCCAACATCTCCTCCTCCAGCATCTGCCCTCCTGCGTCAGGTGGAAGGATTCCTGCGCAAGTCTGCACCCGGGACCATGACAGCCTGCTACGGACACGGGTGTCCAAAGAGAGCTCCAGGTGGTAGCCAGGGTCACAGCACACTGGCTGAAAGCAGCATCTGCAGAGCATTTAGGTCCTAACTCAGAAGATCCTACTGAGTACTTGCAAACATTTTTTTCAAAGGCTTTTAAGTTTGGTTTTATTTGTGTGAAAAACAGACAGCAGAACTGAAGAACACCCCCCACCTCAGCTTCCCCCCACACCTCCTGCCCTGGCAAATCTTGGTTTCCTGTTGCAGAATGTGAGATTTTAAATGCATTAACCAACTTAAGTTGTTTGAGTTTGTTTTGTTTTTTTTTTTAATGGGCATAAAAACATTATACCCCACCATCATCATCTCAGAAACAGCTCATTTTTATTAAAACCTCCCCACCATAAGTTCAGTCTGAGGAAGACACGGGATATTTTAGGCCAATTGGTTCAAGATTTGCAAAGCTATATGCAATTATAAGTAGTATTTTTATAAAAAAAAAAATCTAAGTAACTTTTCTCACAGATGGCACTATCAATTCCACACAAAATCTTTAGCACTGTATTTGTATGCTGGTGCAATCAGAATTGTGTTGGGATGCACTTCAAATTTCAATCTGCCAACGAGCTATGGATTTGTGGTCCGACTCTAAAGATAAAAAGGTACCTAGAGCCTTCACAGCAATTTGCCGAGTTAGCGGTGGAGGGATATTGATGCAAACCAAATCTACGTCCTGGTGCAGCAAGACATCATCAGTCCGACTTGTGTAGAAGGAGATGTTCATTTCCTCTGCCAGCTGTTTGGCTTCTTCTTCGGTCTTCCCCCAAAGCGCTTCAACAGAGAAGCCTTCTGCTCTCAGCAAGGGTACCAGTACTCGGGCGGTGCTGCCAGTTCCAAACACACCCACTCCCGGAAGCATTTTCATTCTGCATTCATTCAAGCATCAGGGTCTACGCATAGGCCTTCGATAAAATGTTCAGCTCCTCAGCTTTCCGTTCCATCCACAGCTCCTAAAACGTGAAAAGTTACAAGTCAGTATCAACAAAAAGCATACTTTGACATCAAATGCATCTAGCCTGACTGCTGGCTTCTATCCTTCATATGGCATTCAAAATTTTCAAAAAGCCTCATGAAATAAAACAAAAAACAAACCCCCAAAAACTTGCAATCTTTAGAGAAACAGTATTAAGGGACAAGTCAAACAATCCTATTGTAGAAGAATGTTAAGAAAGCAGCTTGACAAAGTCATGAGCATGTCCTGAGCTTCAAAACTCAGGACGCGCGTACAGAAACACACACAAGCAGGCCAGGACAAACCAGAGACGGCGAGGCACAAACTGGGAGGGACAGGAAGCGTCAAGGGGACAGGACATAGAATCTATCGCACCGGCAGTGAAAGCAGCGCTGCCGTAGTTGTGGTGATGTATCTCCAAATGAGATAAAGGTTTGTGAGATGAGGTAGTATCTTTTATTAGACAGACTGAGATAGCTGGAAATAACAGGCAAGCTTTTGGACACAGAAATCTTTCTTCCAAATTAAATGCACAAACTGAAAACAACTACTTGGAGCTTAACAATTTAATGGCAAATAGCTCAGCCACTCCAGAGAACATCTAGAAAGCGTATATTATGGCGAAAGCCTGGATTCACAGAGCTTGTTTAGCCTGGGGGGGAGGAGGCTACAAGGAGACAAAATGTCAGTGTTTAAATACATAGGAAACTGCTTTCAGAAAGGAAAAGGGCGCTCGCTACGTCCATTGTGGTTGTTAAAAGTTTTACTTGACCCGGGACAGTTAAAAATATCTCCTTCTTGCCCATGCCATTTAACCTCCGGGAGTGCAGGGTTTTGCACACAATTATTATATTCCCTACAGACAAACATTTGGTTAAGTCACACTTCTTTTGTTCTTTTATGTAATTCCTGGTAAATTAATCCTTTCAGATCCCTACTCACCAGTTTGTCTTAGAACTGCTTCTGCCAACAACTGGCTGAACTGCCTTCAGCATTCATTTGAGCACTGACTTCGAGGAGAGATGTCAGTTTTCTCAATCTTTCACACCACAGTAACCTACGATCTGGCTTTCATTCTGTGCCTTTTTGAATTCTTATCTACTACACCCACTGCTGACCTTTTCTGAATGATCTTTTTAAGAAAGAAAAAGCTTTCTTAATTTTATGAACACGACAAATTCAGTTTTCTTTAGAAGCCTACATGAAAAAGCAAAGACCATGTTGCAAAGAGAACTGGTACCAACACCAGATCAACACCTTTGGAAAAAAAACCAACAAGCAACAAGAATCACGATCCGTTTTGGAAAGAGTCACACATCTCCCCATCCTAAAATACTCATGCTAAATTACAATGTGTGAAAGCAAATCCTAACACAGCCTCAAGAAGTGCCAGCACGCAAGTCAAACTACCCACAGTGCAAAATGCCATCAGCATTTTGTTAGTCTGGGGGTGCTAACAGCGACCACCATGACAAAACCACAACCCTGACTGAACTTCTAGGTGTTTGTGTGGTATACATACTAAACTAGGAAACAGAAACAGCAGCACTTGTGAGTATTTATTTTGCAAACCACAAACAAATGTTTACAGGTGCTATAAAACACCTGATGAAATATTTACTGAATTAATTCAGTATGTTTTTTGCTTGTTCTGTGTGATGTTAGGTTTGCAGGGATATGGTCATTGTCTTTCTTTATAAAGATGAACAAAGTTTGTTTGAATTTGAATTAACTCCTTTTTATCCAACATTTAGCAGAACACTCATATAAGGATGGTATCAAAAGGATCTTGAAAATATTCACTGTTCTATGCAAAAGGGTCATTTACTGGCAGGAACAATAGCTTGTATTCAGGCTTGTTTTCTATAAACGATGCAAACAAAAATAAAGTCTTGCAACTGGATGAACAGTAACTATAACTGTTCAAGTCTCCTCGCACCTGTACTTGGCAGTTTGCAGGCTGGAAGAACTACTTGCAGCAAAAAGAGCATCATCTTCTTTTGAACAGACACAGACTGAGCAAGGGGAAACAGAGACAAGGTGAGCGTGTGCTGCTAGCACCAGGTCGCCCAGACGTGCTCAACAACGTCAAAATTACACAGCGTGACAGAAGTTCAGAAAAAGTTGAATTCTTTGAAAATGCTACTAAGGCCACACTGTAGCACTTCACATGCGCAACAGGAGACTCTTGCTACTCAGATAAGCCTATTTTTGTAACGCTTGCTTATTTTAAGTTTTTTTTTTTTTCTGTTTCCCATCCAATTGCCTCTTAAAAATCTCAGTCAGGTGGAATTAATTTTAAACTCACTTATTCCCAAAACGTAACGTGCTGCTGCATTGCTGTCACTAGCAGCTCTCAGCACAAACCCACAAAAGCTAGTGTTTTACTTCCATGGAGACCAGCTCCTGATGATACAAGAACTTAAGGACACCGGCTCACCAGTAGTACCACAACAAATCAAGAATTGGCCAACTCGGCCTCAGCAACGACTTCTAGCAAGGCAGCCAGGCTCTCAGGGTATGAAGACACGGCTTGTACAGTCACAGGGCCCAGCCACAGAGCCCAGCAGGGCTTGAGACCCCTCCCCAAACACTGCAGCCAGCGGCTCTGCGGAGAGTGGCACTGACCAGAGGGCATGCTTCGTTTCCCTCACCCGAGAGGCACCTGCAGCCTCTTATTCCCTCTCCAATCTTCCACCAACTGGGAAGTCATGGTTTGTCAGGATGGTCACAGTGGGACGGATGTGGATGCTGAAGGGCTCTGAGCAACCTGATCTAGTTGGGGATGTCCCTGCTCCTTGCAGGGGGCTTACACTAGATGACCTTTGAAGGTCCCTTCCAACTCTAACCGTTCTATGATTCTAAGGGCAGCAAAACCACAGCCCTTGCACAGGGCAAGTCGCAGAGCATACGCAGCACAGGCGGCACTAAAGCGAACGCTGAAAGAGCCGTAACAGGAGGTTCAACAAGAGCTTTGAAAAGGGGCACATATGGGTACACCCCCTGTGCACACACCTGGCAGACACACTCAAGCGCCGGCAGACGAGACGTTCCAGCCTAGGCCACCCTGGGGAAGCAATCTAAAAACCCACTGTGCAAAATGAGGCTGCAGCTAAGGAGAGGCAGCTGTAATTAACAGCCTGTGAAGAACAAACGGAGACCACAGAAGAACAGCACTGTGCCATCGCAAAAGCCCCTACAGTACTGTTCTCTAGAGCTCTAAGTGCATCTCTAATGCCTCTCCTCAGGAGATACAAACCAATCTTCTTTTTAGAGAGGTGAAATAAGCAATGCCTGCAACATCATCCCAAACTTAGGTTTTCAAACAGAAGCACTTAAAGATCTTTAATCTTGTTGCTAGCTGCCATTCATTTTTGTGGGCACAAAATGTTTCCATTCTTGCTGAACTTCATGGTGAGTTTGAAGTCCCATCCTACAGTCATAGAAAGCAGCTGTTTGACTTTTTTGGGATATCTAGCAGCAAGCATTTATGTGACCCAATGCAACGGAAAACCTGATGATTCCTACAGGATACAATTCAATTCCACATTGAAGTAGTCAGGGAGTTCAGAAGGCAGAAGTCTCAAAAACTAAATAGTACAGTCAAGGACTACAGTGCCCAGAAACCACTGTGGACCATTACAGACAGCCAAAGGTAGTAAAAGAAGAACACTCTGTGTCCAAAAACATGCTGGTCAGTCAGGGTGACACTGGCTCTGCAGAAAGAGAAAGCAATTCATGCTTCTCCAGCTCATCCTAAAAAGTTCCACTTTGGTTCCAAGGAAGGTGTGGCACGTGGTGGAGGAGCACATGAGCAACAGGCACACTGTTTTCATCCAGTTGGTCATTGCTGTTGAGTCGGCAAAGAGAGTAAAGACAAGTAACAAGGGCTATACAAGTAATAAAGTTGTCACTGGTTGTGACATCCTCATGGATCTTCAGGTTGCATGAGAATCTTTGACGAAAGTCTACACAGGAACTACTCAGATTTTCACTTTGCAGCACGGGTCTTACACCTGTGACATTAACGCACTGCAGAGACCTCCTGTGAAGACAGACACTGCCCCAGAACTGTCAGTTCTGCAAGAACCCCGGCAGAGGTGACCGAAATGCTAGTAGAGACTGTGGGCATCGCTCTGGAAGCCAGCAAGGTCTCTGCAGGAACACAGCTGGGGGAACTTCACTGACCACCCTGAGAAGCTGGAGGTCACCTCCCACGTGAAGTCCTGTCAAACTGTTCAGCCAGCCTTCTGGCACCTACCCAAAGCTCTGTATGCAAACGTTCATATGTGCACATGGCTCCTGTGTTGACATCAAAGGGACAGATGTGCTTTCTTGACTAAATGTGCTTTTAATCCCGTGCAAGCAGCCTGGGCGATAACCCGTGAGTCCAAAGCCTCGAGTAACTCTCACCACACCTCAAGACAAGGCCAGCGCAGCGCTCTGTGCTTCCCGGTCCGGATGCGCAATGGCAAAGGCCCCGTGTCTGGCACACGGCTTCCCGCAGGTACGGCCCGAGGTCCAAGGCAGCACTGCAGACCGCGCCGGCTGGAAAATTGTGGGAAACCAAAACGGCCCTCACGCTACCACCGTGCTGCAAAGCCTGGGGCAGGGCCACGGCAGCCTCGGGGGTGGCTCTGGCATGGCCCACGGTGCTCTGTGTGCGGCTTGGGAAGCTGCTCTTTGTGCCTGGGTCCCTCACGGGGCTGGGCCGGGCTGGCTCTCACCTCAGCGGGCTGGGCCGGGCAGGCCCCACCCCACCTCACCGGACCGGGCAGGGCAGGGCACGGCAGGGCAGGCCTCACCTCAGGGGGCCGAACCGGGCAGGTCCCTCCCTCCCCTCGCCCCAGGGCACCGGCCCACACAGAAGTGCTGCCGAGCCCCCCGGGCCCCTCCCGGCCCAACATCCCAGGCCAAGGCCGCGGCCCCGGGCCGGGGGAGAGGGCCCGGGGAGCGCCCCGCGCTGCCCTTACCTGCCGGCGGAGGGGGCCGCCGCCGCCCCGCCTCGCCCCCCGCGCATCCTCCGGCCAGGCGCGCTCCCGCGGCGGCCGCTCGCTCCCAGGGCGGAGGGCGGCGCCGGTGCCCTGCCCGGCCCGCGCAGGCGCCGCGGTCCCGCCCCTTCGCCGGGTAGCGGCTCCGAAAATGGCGGCGCCCGGGGCGGCTTCGCCCGCAGCGTGGAGGGCGGCCTATCCCTCGGCTGGACAGGGGCGAGGGGGCGGGCCTTCGGCCAACGGACAGCTCCTGCAGCCAGTAGAAGATCGGCGCGGCGCCTCGTCATCTCCTCGATGAGCTCCCCCCGCGCCTCTCCGAGGAGGAATGCTGCCAGCCCCTCCTGCGTCGCCCCAGTTTGTCCCCGTCTCCCCAGTACTGGGGAGCCCAGCACCGCACCCCGCGCTCCGGGGGCGGCCCCACCAGTGGCAGGGCCCCCCCACCCCACCTTTTGGCGATGCTCTGCCCAAGGCAGCCCAGGGCACCACGAGGTGTCTTTGCGGCTCACGCCCAGCTTGGTGCCCACCAGCACCCCTGGGCCTTGTCCACTCGTGCTTCTGCTGATGGCTCCACCGATTTCAGATCGATGTGCCCCCGAGCCCTCTCAGCTCCTCCATCTGCCCGGGGAACCTGGGCTGGGAGATGTCCTGGGGATAACCTTCCACTCAGGGGGTCCGTGTCTCACCATGAGTCTCCGTTGCTCTAGGAAATTCCTTGTTAAGGGCAGGCTGAGAGCAGGATTCTGCTCAGCAACCAAAGGTGTGTTTTTGGAGACCTTGATGAGGGCAAAGCAGCATGACACCCAAATAAGAGCCCCCCTATAGCTGCCATGCTCCATCTGAGGACAGTCCTTCTCCTCACGCTGCTCCTCATCTGCTCCCAGCATTGCACAGGAGGCTCCTCGATGGCTTCCAACAGGCTGCACGGTGCTACAGACGTCAGGAGAGGAGGACCTCGGTGGCAGGACGTCAGGCAGGTGCTCCTGAGCACTTTTTGTATTTCACTGGTTCATGCAAGGGAGCAGGGAGCTGCTGAGAAACTCTGCAGCCTCCGTCTTGCTTTATGTATTGCGTAATGGTGCAGCTGCCTGGAAATAAGGGGCACCCTGTGTTATTAACAGCATTGCAATTTCCGACTCTTTTCTCCTTTGCAGAGAGTGTCATGAAACGTTGCCGTGCAGCTGGATGGGGCTCTGGTAGGAGAGGAGCCCTATGGAGTCAGCAGTAGGCAAGGCAGTAACCTTCAGTTCCATCAGCACCGCAGCTGGGAAGACTGGAAAGGCACTGCCCGCTGGAGAAGGTCTTGCTGAGCCCCAGTCCTGAGGAGATGCATGCAGATCCATGAGGGAGGAGGAGGTTGTGCATGGAAAGGAAATGGCTCATGGTTTTTGCTATCACTGACTTGTTATTACTGAGCTCTGTTAACGATCTTCCTGTTTCCCCTCCTCTCCTAATTGGAATGTAGAAAATTATGCCAATTGAGTGGAGAATCCAACTTGCTAAGGGCAATCTGTGTAAGGCTTGTACTTTTGTGCAGTATTTGTGGAGCAGGATGGCTCCTGTCCATCTACTGCACCAGAGACTTTGGAAGATGACCCCAGGCATTGCCCGCTCCAGGACCCTTGGTGCCAACATCTCTGAGATGGGAGAAGCGTGTGAAAGAGTTCATCTTGTGTCCAATCAACTTCATCAGCGCTAGCGAACGTGAGAGCTGGACTAGAAATGAAAGGAAGGAAGCAACAAGTATGTGTGGTCACTCAGTCATGAGGCTAGAGCAGAGGAAGACTAAGTGGGGAGAGGAAGTAAACATCAGAAAGAGCATGGGAAAAGATTAAAAAGTCCAGAGGGAGAGCAAGAGAGACACAGAGCCTCTTGCTTGTCATTTTTGTGGACTTTATACTACAGGAATTTTGTTTTATGACCCTTCTGTCAGCAAATATCCTGCTGATATTGCTGTTTCTCCATGTGGGTCAGTTCCTCAGCTATGCTTCAACTGTGCTTCAGGAGGTGGCACTGGCTGGTGGAGAACTGCTCCAGCGAACACCCTTTCTCCCAGGAGATGCGTGCAGCACAGGGGGTCCAAGGCAGACCTGACATGTGGGGAGGTACCAGGTCTAAAGCCAAGTGTTGACGACTCCACTCTCTCCCAAAGGAAGCACACTCGCCACGTGGAGAGCTGCAGGATCAGCCCAGGGGCATGCCAGCATTCCCAAATTCTCAGCATCGCTTGCTTTCTGCAACCCGCCTTTAGTTTTTGGCCCAGGAGCATCCCTGTGGGACAGTCTCTGCTGTCCTTTTCTCTTCCCCGTGCTGCGGTGAAGCTGGTGTTGGGACCATGCTCACTTGTGATAGAAGATGGTTCCAGCAGGATACTGCTCCCCAGAGTCTGTTTTGAGGAGGGCTGTGGTGGTGGGTCTCCATCCCACGTGCTCAGTTTGGGCTCCATTATCCTGGAAACAGGGAGAAAATAGGGGTGGAAGGAAAGGGGCAGAGAAAATAGGAGGAGGTCAGTGGTGGGGCAGGGGGGGTCATGTAACATGGGACATGGGGGTGCTGCCTTCGGAGAAGGGAGGATGTCGGATTCAGCTTCAAAATGGGGCAGGGGAGTGATTACTGGAAATGCTGACAGGAAACTAAAGGGGAGGAAAGGGCAGGTGGGAGCAGGTTTTGCTCTGAGCACAGAAAAGGAAGAGCAGTGGTGGGCAGCGGAGAGCCTGAGGGGAGCCGCAGAGGTTGCACCCACGGGGGCTGGGGAGAGAGAGGAGCCTGCACCCACTGCCTGTGCTGCCCACGTCCCTTCAGTGTCAGGGTGACACAAGCCATGTCTGGTGCAGTGGACATTCCTGTCCTGGTGTCCTTCCCACCAGAGGTGTCATGGGGATGTGGAGGGCTGCCTGGAGCACCCCATCCCCGCCAGGAGCTGGGTGCTCACAACCAGAGCAGGGGGCAGGGGGCAGGGGGCTGCAGGGGTCCCTGCCTGGCTGGGGCTCGTGCATCGCACGCCTGAGCTACCAGAAAGCTCTGACTCAGCCCATCCCCACATCAAACTGCAGTGGTCCTCAGTCTTTGGGGGCTGGCAGGGTGTGTGGATCCCCACCTGTGCTCAGCTAGCACGCCAGACAGAGCAGACATCACCCTGTCGCCCCGCTGTGACGGCAGCATCGCTTTCTCCAAGGGGCCCATTTCCCGGTGTAAAGCAAGAAGGACTCAGGGTGGCACGGGGAGGCAGCGCTGTAGGGAAGTGGGGAAGCCATTTCCCCTGTGCCAGCAATGAGGAGCTACTGGGCAGTGATCTGAAATGCTGGGAAATGGCCATCAGTAGTATGTGGCTGTGTTTTTCAGGTCCATCTCAGCACCGAGGGCACGTGGCCAGGATGAAACCGCAGGAGGAATCAAACAGCGAAGACGGGAGATAAAAATCAGGCTGAAGCAAGAGAAGGGGAAGAGAGAGAGGAAGCCTGTGAGCACAGAGGGAACTGCCTGGCTGAGCAGTGAGGAGGCGAGCTCCCAGCAGGGCTACAGCTTGCCCCGGCTGAGCAGTGACAACTCACACTGTGGGGAGAGACAGGAGCCCCCAGCCGATCCCGCCGAGCGCCCAACATCGCTGCCGCGAGGCTGTCGAGAAGGTGGCATGGACATCCGGCTGGCTGACAGCTTCCTACCCCTGCTGTTCCTCGTCTGGCTGCTCGCTGGTGAGTCCCCCCGTGGCCTCACCTCCACTCTCAACTTTTCCGTCTTTGCATACACCTGCAGCAGGTTTGGGATGTGACTGCTGTTGCTTTTTTCTCTCCTCTTGCAACATTTAACCCCCCCTTCTGCACCAGCCCCTTGCCATGTGCCTTGCAGAGCGGTCCTCCTTTGCAATTGCCTGCGGCCGGGCTGCGGGTTCTGCCCATGGGAACCCAATTTCAGGCTCCAGGGCTTTGAACCAGCATCGTCTTCAGCAGCAGGGAGAGAAAACAGTCAGGGAGGGGGAGGAAACAGAGACGCTTATAAGCATGATGACTGCAAAGTGGGTCAGCTTCATGTGGAGGATGCAGATATTCCTTAACACAAACCCAACTCTCATGGTTGTTTGTTTGTTTGTTTTTTCAGCAAGACTTACTCACCAGATTTCAGCTACAGTCATCATGTCGGTAAAGTTAGATCTTGACTTGCAGCATCTGCTGCCCCAGACAGGCTCCAAGAGCACTGCTGGGAAGGTGAAGTGCTTGAATACCACCCGAAACAATGGAGAAGAGCAGAATGAAGGTTGTGTGGAGATGAAAAAGGGTTTTGTCCAGCTCGTCTTCACTAATGTGAACACATCACATACAGTAATGTACACATGCAGGATGGAGAACAGGAAGAACGTGTCGGAGAACAGACGTCGTGAACAGAAAAAGGATGCTCAAACACCGAAGCCCACCAGCACCGATGGGAGAGGAGGGAAAGGAAAGAGGAAGGGAGAGGAGAGAGGTAAGAGAGGGAGAATTCTGCTGAGAAGGTGTGAAGTGACTTCAGCTCAGAGGTTCAGGAGTGATTCTGAAGTACTCCAGAGTGAGCATTAGGGGACGGGATGAATGCAGAGAGGCTACGGGGGGTCTACTACATTTTCTTTGCCTGAGCTTGAGCCTGTGGCCTTGGTGGCACCTCCTGCTCGGGTGCCAGAAGACCCCTCTGCCAGGGTTGCAGGAGGAGGAGGAGTTGTCTTCCTCCAACCCTCCCATTTTCAATCCTCTCTGAGACAGAGAAATGCTTGTGCACTGCACCACGTTGAGTGGCACTAATCAATGTGCAACATTTCAGTGTTCAACATTGAGGAACGTTTAGCAGCCGGATTTGGGAAAGACCATCAGGTGCTGGAGGAAAGGACAGTTCTTTCATGGCGTCTTTCATGAGCAACATGTACCAGTGGGACATGACTCCTGCAAGGTCATAGATAAGACTTATATTTCACTTACCACTTACATTTTTGTTTCCTCTAGGGACAGTCAGCCAGTCAGTAGAGTTAAACGTCACCATGAAGTGGAGGTTTAAGATTCGGTCAGAGAATCTCTCAGTGAGTGTGGTGTGGTACAAACCTGCAGGACCGCAGGTGGGGAATCAAACCAACACCACGGCTCTAGGAGAAAACTGTACCAATCTCACCAGCCCTGACATGTGTGGAGCCAACACAGAAATCTGTGCCTGTAGCATGTTCATCACAGGAATAAACTGTACAGACACTGGAAACGGCATGCAAGGAACAGGTAAGTGGCACCACTTCCATTTTCATGGGGGGTGATGAGCGGGCAGAGAAGGATGCTATGACGAACACTCCCCACCCGGTACCCCTGCGCACCATTTCCTCCGAAAGCATCCCAGGCACTGGAGGAGCCAACCCAGCTCGGCCTTTTTGGCAGATGCATCCCACCACGGAGCTGCTTGGCCATCGGGTCCTTGAAACTCTGCTACATCCTCCAGCTGCAGCGCATCAGCTGAGTGCTGAGATGGCTGGAGCTGTGGTGGCAGGAGCGGGACAGCCAGGGCTGTGGGGTCCAGGTGTCTGCCCCAAAGCACAGTGGGGAGCAGAGTGTCCTCTGCCTCTGCGCCGTCTCTCAGTTGTGTTTCTCTCTTCCAGACTGTGGCCATGGGATATCTCACCCCAACAATGCTGAGCAGACCTGGATACGTGAGTCGTCACAGCCCCGTGGCTGCAAGGGTGGGGGGCAGGAGGGGTCCTCAAGGAGAATGAAGAGCAGCAAGGGGGAAACACATCCTGGTGTTTTTCCACGAGTGGGTGGGAGCCACTGGCAAACTGGGGTGGGCACCAGTGGATCAGAGGCTGTGATGCTGAAAAGGGGCTCTGATGCTCCAACCACTCCCCTAGTTGAGTTCAGATGAGTTTTTGGAGACCATTCCCCACAGGATTTTGTTGGCACCCTGGGGCTGCAAGGGCTATGGGTGTTTTGGGGTCTGGAAACCCCAAGTTCGGAAGAGAACTGCTCTCTCCACCCCCCGAAAGAGGCAATGGCAGTGTGTGTCCCCGCAGTGTGGGACGGTGGCTCATGAGTGCCCCTATGATGGTTGTGTGTGCAGGATTCAACTTTCCCCTGTGTATCGTCTTCGGCGTAGCGGGCGCGACGCTTCTCTACGTGCCAATAATTCTTCTGCTGTGGCAGTGCAGAAGGAACAAACAAGGTAAGGCTGAATCCGTGCTGAGCCTCCATCTCCTGTGGGAACCGGTCAGCATCTCCTCCTCACCTGCTGATCCGGACAAGCCCAGGCTTGGGAGACGTCCACCTTCAATATCCTACTGCCCCTGCTCACTCGGTGTACCCTGCATGAGTCTGTCCTCCTGGACAAGCTGTCCTGGGGTGGGAAGAAGGTTCGCCCCCTCCTTCCTTCTGCTCAGTCGCTGGTGAGAGCAGGGTTATGGCAGAAGCTGTGGTGAAAGCGAAACAGGTCTTGCACATCACCACACTTCCAGAAGCGTCCAGCTCAGAGCTCTTCTCCAGCCCCTCCAAGGGTTTTTAAACCCTTGCCAACCCCTCCTGCCCCTTGGCCATCTTCGGTGCCAGCTAGCAGCAGAGCCTCATCCTCTCCTGCAACAGAAGCAGGACCAGTGCAGATATTTTTTCATATAAAATAATGATCATTATCATTCTCTTAACCACTATTTAAACTATGTTTCCATTTTCAGGAGAGCTCGCAAGCAGGCAAGTGGTGGAGGGGACTCAGCTCAGCACGGTAAGCCAGGGAGGGCTTCGCACGTATCATTTCTTTCTCCTTGTAAAAAAAAAAAAAAAGCACTGGCTGTTGAATACCCATTTAAAGGATTTCAGAATAAAATCAGCTTTGCTTTCTGAAGCAAGGGATGTGCTCCTAAACACTTACTAATTCCTATTAAATAGGGGCTTACGAGCTTCTGAATAGATGGCACCTCTGAGCAAGCTGGATGATGCTTGGGCAGTGCAAATAGTTGTGCCAGTGGAAAAATATGAGCAGGGAAAAGACAGAAAGGAAAGCCAGGGCTTTGCTCATCGCTCTTTCCCTTGCAGGCAGCCTCAGTGACAGGGACCGAGGACCTAACCTATGCTAACATAAAGTTTGAAAAGAAGGGGACAAAACATGCCTCCTCTGACGTCGTTTACAGCGAGATCAAACCACCACAACAGAAGCAGAGCAGTGAGGGTGTTGGTGCTGCTGACACAGAGGTGGATGTCTCTCCCAAGGGAGAGGGCAAATGAGGGAGAAGGGAGGGACGAGCAGCTTGTTGTACGCCTGTTGGGGTCGTCATCCCAGAAAACCAGGCGTTGGCTCGTACAGAAGTGCAATCTTGGCGACCAAAGCCACCTATTTACCCCTAAATGGCTGCACCACTGTGCTTTACGTTCCCCTGGAGGAAGCCATCTCTCACAGTAAGGACAGGGCTCTTCCAGCCAGTACTCCTCTTGCCTTCCTGCAGCTGCAAGCATTGCCAAGCCTTGGTAACCCCTTTTATGGTCTCTGGTGGGCTCTTCTAGCAACTTGCTCCACATTTCAGCAATGTCACCATGCATCATGTGGCCACCATGGTCCAGGAAGCACTTGGTGCTGGTCCTTTTGGTACTGGTCATGCTGGGTAGGGTGGCTGTGAGAAGCTCCTCTCGGCGCTGGAGAAGTCCTGGAGCAATTTTCTGGATTTTCTCTGGAGCAGGCACCTGCTGTGACATGGATTGACCTTCTCTGGTTCACTTGCTCAAAGCACAAGGAACAAGGATGGAAAGGCATCGTTTGCTTCACAGAGGTACAACGTGGGGGCTGCTGCAGTGATCCATGTGGATCTGCTTCATAGCAGGAGTGGATAGGTGTCCTCATGTATATAGAGCTTTCCTGTAATCTGGACAAAAAAAAAAGGAAAATAAAAGGTGATGGTTTTGCCCTCAGTGTTTCCAGTTCTGTGCTGCTGATGGAGACCCAGCAGATGTCCCGCAGGAATAGTCACCAAACCCTGGAGACCTTCTGGCTTCCTCACTTAGTCCAGTTTCAGAGTAGCTGCCCGTGGGAGACATCCCCAAAGCAGTGGTGCTGGAGCTCCCGGTGTCCTGGGAGCAGAGCTCAGGTCACGCACGGCCAGGAAGACACAGGCAAGGGTTACAGAAAGGGGAAAATTGGGGGAAAAAATCCCAATTATCTGAGGGGAGCAACCCGTGGTAAAGGGGGTGAGATGTGAGGGTCAAAGTGTTGAACTGGGGAGCATCATAGAGGCATCGAGTTTGCTGGGGGATACTGCCCAGGAATGGAGAGCAGAACCAGGCTCCACCAAACTGCAGGACATTCTTGCCAGCCTCCTGGGTACCTGCAACCATGGAGAAGGAGGATCAAGTGGAGAAGGAGGAGGATCCCTAGTGGTGCCCCAGATTGGAAAGGGAAGACCTAAGTTAAACAGGCAGGTATGAAATACAGCTAAAACCTCAGCAGCTTCTGAAGGAGCTGGAGGAGGAACTGGGGTTTGACGGAGATGTCCTGGCTGCAGAAAGGGAGCGAGATGGAGGGTCTCCAGAACATCTCACTGCCCATCGCTCCTTGGGGGCTGTTTCCAATGTACATGCCCAGAGGTCTGTGAGATTTGGCTTAGAGCAGACACTGCTTAGCTACGGTTCCTACCCCATCCTCTTGGCAAGGGGATCCATTGCTTGCATGTGGGTGGGACGTGAGGGCAGCCATCTCGCACCCTCCTGATGTGGTGCTGGGGCAGCCAGGGAGGCTGCGGTGGGGCCAAAGTCCAACAAGGGATCATATAGGGGTCTGCTGGCCACCTTTTGGTCAACAGCCAGCTGAATATGAGCCAGCAGTGTGCCCAAGTGGCCGAGAAGGCCAAGAGCATCCTGGCCTGTATCAGAAATAGCGTGGCCCACAGGACTAGGGAAGCGATTGGCCCCCTGTACTCAGCGCTGGTGAGGCCGCATCTCAAATGCTGTGTTCAGTTTTGAGCCCCTCACTACAGGAAGACATTGAGGTGTTGGAGCATGTCCAAAGAAGAGCAACAAAGCTGGTGAAGGGTCCGGAGCACAACCCTTATGAGGAGCAGCTGAGGGAACTGGGGTTGTTTAGTTTGGAGAAAAGGAGGCTGAGGGGAGACCTCATTGCTGTCTACAACTACCTGAAAGGAGGCTGTGGTGAGGTGAGTGCTGGTCTCTTTTCCCAAGTAACAAATTACAGGATGAGAGGAAACAGCCTCAAGGTGCACCAGGGGAGGTTTAGATCGGATATGAGGAAATATTTCTTCACTGAAAGGGTTATCAAGCACTAGAACAGGCTGCCCAGGGAAGTGGTAGGGTCACCATTCCTGGAGGTATTTAAAAGAGGTGTAGATGTGGAGCTTAGGGGCATGGTTTAGTGGTGGGCTTGGCAGTGTTAGGTTAATGGTTGGACTCGATGATCTTAAGGGTCTTTTCCAACCTAAATGACTCTGTGACTCTATACAGCCAGGCTGGGTGGCCCTTGGGCCGGCCCTGCACAGTCCTTCTAACGTTCCTCCTACAGCATGAAATGACCAGTGTTGTTATTTTAAAGTGAAAAGGGTTTAAAAAAACCTCCCCCCACTAGGAGGGACTGCTCATGACTCCCAGGAGAGCTGGGGGAGAATCTCTGAGACTTGTATTAAAAGCCTTGCCAGCTGGTTATCCTTTGCAGAGGCAAGAGGGGAATCTTCAGAGGAAGCAAATAGAGCTGCAGAGAAGTTCTTCAGCCTACCACTGGTGAAAAAAGAAGGCCATGGGAAAAGGAAAAACACAAAGAATGAGCAGAATGACATGATCACTAAATTGCAGAGGCAAAACTGGAAAGCTAAGGTACAAAATGAGTTAAGGCTAACAAGAGTGGTGAAAGGTTCTGCATTTGCTTAACTGCCTTAAAAAGAAGAGGAAGGAAAAGGAAAAGTTTGACTCATTGTTTCACCAAGAAAGAGTAATTAACCGATGAGGTGGAGCAAGCTTGGACATTCGTAGTGCTGCTTTTGTATCCCTCCTTTATGCCCAGGGTTAGTGGAGATCAGATTTGGGATAACGTTTTTAACAAGGAACGAGGAAAGAAGCCATGAAATAGCCTTGGAGCACTTATGTGAGTGAGCAAGATGTGAAGACACACAACCAGGGCTGCTTAAGGAACTAGTTGAGACAATCTCTCGAGATCTCGGCAGCTTTTGCAAGCGCAGGGAGGAAGGGTAGGGGCAGTGCCTTTGTCCATTGGTTATTTTTAAAAAGGTGAAGTGGCTATGGTCAGAGCTGAGCCTCCAAATTTCAATTCTCAGAAAGATGCTATCACAAGCAATTAAGGAAGTGTGTGAAGATAAAGTGATAATAAACACAATGCCCTCCTTGCCCAAATGCGTACATACCACCTCTGTATGGACAGAAGTCCCTGTTCTCCCTGTGTGCGCTCAAGGCAGGTGGGTGAGACATCCATGATGGGCTTCCGTGCCAGGAGCACGGAGGGTGTCCTCACTGCCCCGCAGGCTCTGCTGGTCATACAGAAGGAACCTGAGTCAGGCAGAGAAATGGAAGTAAAAGTGCTGCTTCTCCCAGTTTGGGGTTTTTTTTAGGGCAGAATCATAGCAGCAGGCACCTGGGGAGAGCATGGAGGAGCCACTCTGCCTCTGGAGAAGGGTACTAGGGGGTGCAGCTGGGAAGTTCTCTGCAGAGACCTCCCAGAGAGCTGCTGCCTGATGTGGTCCCCAAGCTTCATGCCCACCACGATGGTGCTTTTGAGCACCGGTGGACAAGTCCTCAGCGCTGCAGTCACTGCCAGCCCGGTTCCTACATAGTCTGCAGCCGAACCTCCCGCAGAAAGGGCTCAGCAGAACACAAGGTCTTGAGCAAAGCTGCAGACGCGTTGGAGCTCACAGGAGAGGCTTGGCCTCCACCATGCTCCCTGCCCTGTGGAAGAGCAACAGGAATTTGCGGGAGAAAGAACAGGGATGTGACCCGGGTCACAGTGGGAAAACCCAGAAAGAGCAAAGGGAAAAAGAAAAAACAAGCCGAGGAGCAGAAAAGGAGGAATGGGAAAGGATGGGGATGAGTGAAAGTGGCAGTGGGGAGGACTGTAGTGTAGTTGGATGGCGTGAAAAAGAGGAGAGAGGCCAGCAAAGAGAAGAGAGAAAACAGAAGAGATTTAGGGAAGGAAAAACAGAAGGAGACAGGTAGAAGGAAGTGGAGTGGAGAAAGAGGAGAGGAGACACCAGAAGAGTCAGAAGAGGAGGACGGTGCAGTCTGAGGAAGGCACCGAACTCACTTTGCTGTGGGAAAAAGAGCAGTTAATTCCTTGGCTGATTAATCATATTTCTGCTGGCAAGTTAATTAGACTTTAACACCTCTGAAACTCTCAGGGATGTCCAGGCCAGGCACCAGGAGAGGTTTATTTCCTGCTCTGCAGAGGACACACGTCCCTCCCTGTCTCACAGAGCATTTCCTTCTCATCCAGGAAACCCAATTTCTCCATCAAGGAAGCTTACCAGGAGGTGTGGCATTTATTTAAGAGCAAAGTAGTGCATGTAAAGCAAGCTGCAAAGGTGCAGAGAAAAGCTTCCTGGTCTTTACACTGATGGACCTCTGAAGGCCACCAGTGTGGCCACACTTTTCCCAGCGAGAGGAAAGCAGCTGCTCTAATTCAAGGGAAGAAAGCAGGCGTGCACACGGAGCCAGTGCTGAACTCCACAGCTCTTCGTGCCTCCCCAAATCAAAGCCATGCAAGGGGATATCCTGGGGTGCAAGTACAGAGGCAGGCGTAGAGGAACTGAGGTGTTTCTCCATGAACAGCTCCAAAAATCATCTCCTGAACAGGCTCCAGGGTAAAAAGGGACATTCAAAGGACGCTAAGAGATGCAGGAGGAGAAGGGTGAAAAATACTGCTGATCTCATCTGTCAAGAGCAATAGACGCTCAGCTCCGTGACACAGCGCTGGCCAGGCACTTGGCCCACAGCACAGGGGGCTGCATCTCACAGCCCCCTGAAAAACTGGGGCAATTCACTCTGTTTCAGTTTTGTTGCTGGGGATGGTTGGAGAAGCCTCCCTGATTATTTTAATCCCCCCTTTTTGTAAATTAGACTATTTTTATGTCGCGAAGATGACACTCACCAGGACTGGTTCCAGTGGTGCTGGGAGGAGAAGCCGACGGCACTGGGCTTTACTGCATGCTGGGGTCCGCAGAGCGGGCAGGACGAGGACCAGGCGATCCTGAGCAGGCACAGCTGCTGGAGGGAGGCAGTGGAGCAGGAAAAGCTGACAATAAAACCCTCAGAAATGGCTGGAGATTGGAAACAGCCTGTCCAGAGCAAACCAGGTGCGAGAGGCACATCTATCCCTGCTGCACCAGGGCCTCTCCCAGTTCCCTGTAACTTCTGCTTACAACCCAGTTGCGCTTAGGACCTGCATTCATCTCGTTGGATGGCTTTCTGTACCTCTACAGCTGGGGAAAAAAAAAACAAACCCATGTCTCTCTTCTTTGTGCTGCACAAGTGGAAATAGGAAGAAGTGAGGTGAGGGAATTCCTATGGCAACAGTTCTGTACTGAATCCCACGCCCTTGGCCCCTCTTGTTTAGATGTCACGGCCCCGAATCCTGTCCTGATGCAGGTGGGATCCCCCAGGCTGCCCCAGCCCCTGGCTCAGAGGAGGAACAATAGGGAGGATGAGGCTGCCAATGAGCCAGCGAGGGAAGAGATGTGACACACAACCACCAAGAAGGGGATGAGGAGATGCTCACCTTTGCAGCACTCAGCCCTTGCACGCCCTGTTTGCTTGCAAGGCCATAAAACACTCCCTGAGGCAGCGGTGCGGAGAGGACACTTTCAGAGGGCAATGGATGATGCAATCTCCTAAAATAAACAAACCCACCTGAACAATGCTTCAAAACCACTGTGCAAGGAGTAAAAGATCTCACAAGGGAAAGTGCATGGTAGGAGACAAAGGAGCAAGTCCACAACTGGAACAATGGAAGATAGGCAATGGCTGGATCCAGTAAGGTCCCTGGGATCTGGCCTAAGCCGGCACTCGGAGGCCTCGTTCCAGCACACACACAGCTGCACAGCTCGCTGCGTGCCACGGAGCAGTGTGATTTTTAGTCCTGTCTGCTCTCAGCAGCCTCGTTTGAGATGTCAGAGTGCAGGTCAGTCCTGCACTCCCCACGGGCCGTACCTGGCACTGCACACCCAACTCGGGTCACTCAGAGAGGGCGGCTCCAGCAGCCTGGAGCAAGGAGCTCAGAGGAACACAGAACAGGCCAGCTACTGGGAGAAAAGTCAGAGAAGCTTCACTGGAAGTGGCTGAAGTTACAGTGACTTAACTGCTGCAGGGCACGTTTAAAGTGTCCACTGGTGACCATCATATAATTGGTCAGGCAGTTGGACTAGATGATCATTGTAGGGCGCTTCCAACCAAAATATTCCATTCTAGGCACAGCCTCAGCGTCCTCACCCCCTAGGGACAAGTGCCACCCTCCCAGACATGATGACTAGGGATGGAAGGAGGAAGGGAGGGCAGGCAGGGTGGCTGGAGGCTGTAGCAGACAAGGGAAGTAGGCTGAAAGGACAAATACTCCTCAAAACCATCCTGGTAGGAGCATATTCCCACCCAGCTGATGCTCCACTGCCAAACTGTCACCCTTTGAGGGCCTCTCACACAGCAAGAGCAAGTAATACTATTCAAAGAGAACAAGATTACGCAGCCTTAACCCTCATTAACTGAACTCAGCAGTATCTGAAAGTGCTTCCAGCTTGTTTAAATTCCAGTTGAGTGAATCACTGTAAAACAAAAGCTTCTGCTGCTGCCTCCTCCCTCTCTTATCTTCTTTAGTCCTGAAAGGAAAGCAGAGTTCAGGTTAAGGGCTGCCTTTATCAGGAATCCTTCACATGGAGACACGCAGAGATCTCATCTTGCAGAGATCTGATCTTCCACTACCAGGGAGGCTGAAAAAAGGCAAAAACACCCCAAAAGGCCATAGGTGTGCAGGTGCTTTTACCCATTTCTTTAGATCACAAGATGGAAGCGCTACCAGGTTTGTTGGACAGGAGGTTTATCACAAGATTTGTGTTTCCTTGGGAGTTGTTCTGGCTGATGAGAGAGGCAGGGACTTGGGAGGAGGGTGAGGAAGGGGTCTGTGAAAGCCGTGCTCTCGCTGGAGGGCAGCCGTCCCTCTAGATAGAAGCTCTGAGGTCTCCCTTGCCAGCAGTCCCCCTTGCCAGCAGTCCCACATATTCCCCCTCTGGCTCCCAGGTAAGTACCGAGTACTACACAGCTCACACTGCAGCACCTGCCCCTCAGTCCACACAGGGTGCTTTGCACACCTCAAGGCCTCTCTCCCTTCTCTCTCTGCAAGCCTTCTCCTTACTCAACCAGGAGAAAACCTCTTCCTGAAATACAGACCAAATAAAAAAGTTATTCTAGGCAGCTTGACTCTGTTCTTTCCAGTGGACATCGTGTATTCGAGTCATGTTTGCAGTGGAACAATTTATGGAGAACTCCAAGATGCAACCCAACATTTAAGTGGTTCCAGAAATCACTGAGAGGCTGAGTAAAAGGAGAGACACACTTAGAACACCACTAATACCAGTCGTAAAACAAACATTTTACTATTGGTCACTTTTATTTCAAGAACAGAACAGCCTTCCATCCCAGGTCCCTCCGTGAGTTCAGTGTGTGACTCAGGTAGCACAACGAGAAGCAGTCACATCCTGTAGAGCAAGAGCTCCTAACAAAGCAATCCCCACTGAGACACACTGGCTTTGGGTTTTCCTCCTCTCCATCCCCGGGGGGAGAAGCAGGCCTGGCACACAACATGAACAGCTCCCTCATCCTGCATCTGCACAGATGCTTCACTAGCAATAATTATGCAAATAAATAGTCAGTATCTCAGAGTGGGAGCAGATGGTGACCAGAGATCATCTAGAAATTAAGTTATTGCTATGTTCTTATTTATTGGACACTGCAGGTAACTGACCTGGTAACCACCAAGAGAGGTGACAGCCTCAGATTGCCCTAGTGTTATCAGTTCATGCTGGACAAAGGTGTGGGAGGACAACACAGATCTCGTTTAATCTGCTCCCTGCCTTCAGGGCAGGAGTTTTCTCAGCAGGACTGAATCTCTGTCAATTTGATGGAAACAGGCCATGGCAGGGAATATCACCGGCAGGCTCCCAAAACACTTGGAAATTCATCATGCCTGCCAGTCTTCAAGGAGTTCAGGTGTGCTTGCTAAGAGCACGCACTGCTAAGCGTACTCATTGCTCCTGACTTGCAACAGGAGCTGCTGAACCACCTTCACGTAGTAAGGAACTGCAGGTTCAGATTTCAAGGAGAGCAGGAGCCCAGTGTCACCTTGAGAGGTGAGCCAGACCTGCTGATTCATCAGAGAAAATCAGGGCAAATTAGAGCTGTACAACACGGGCACGGCGAAGCACCTGTCCTGCCACAAGCACGAGGTCAACCCGACACTTGATTCTACTTCCCTCTGCTGGTGGGACATGCTGTGACGGCCAGCGTCCCAGTATCAAGTCAAGTTGGCTGAAGCAAGGCATAACATGAACTCTAATACATACGAGACCACTCATCACCAAAGATTATCAGGTAGCCCAAGGTCGATTACAAGTGCTGAGCTCACAGCAGTGTCAGTGCCCACAGTGTCTCTCCACACAAGGAGTATCGGCCAGAGAGCATGAGAGGATTAGGAGGACTGCAGAGGAACCTCAGACTGGTGGAAAAGCAGAGGAGTCCTTTGCAGGACATCTAGAGATGTCTTTGTTAGGCATCATGCAGCTGGTTCTCTTTCAGGAGAATCTTCTCCCCAGGCTTGAAGGCGGGCATCCCCAGGTAAGGGCAGCTGGCACAGCGGAATGCATCCCCCAGGTAGCACTGGCAAGAGAAAGCAAAGCAACTTCTGTAATCGGGGGCAACTTTCAGTTCTCTGCCTCTGTGATACGTTTTTTCCAGCTTAAGAGATTACATGCTCCTCAGCACGCATCAGCACAGAAACCACTTCCCTTCCACCCCCTTGGTTAGCACGGCTAGCAGAGCTGTGCAGGGAACTGTGCTCACATGGAAGAATTGAGTTTCCACCCCCACCAGTGTTCCCAGGCATGGCTGCAAGCTGGGCCCGGCCAGCCTCGTCACCACCCCCAGGTCACCCTGGGCTCCCATAAGGTGATCTTCCCTGAGCAGATCATTGGCAAGCACACGAGCAGGGAGGAAAGGTTCACTGTTCCCTCTGACTCCCACAAGGGCAGCGCTTGTGCTGGAACAGACAGCGTGCACTGGTATGGAGCATGTGGCACAGGGCAACTGGCTGAAGCTGCACAAGCAGCGTTTGGAAGCAGTAAACCAGCTTAGGGAGCAGTCACTAGAGAACACGCTTCTTAGACACAAATCACGTACTACAAACCGCAGTATAGAAACAAAAATGACTACTTACATTTCCACAGGCAGATTTGGGCTGTGAGCTCCTCTTCTCCTGCTCCAGCTCTTCAGCCAGGCCACATGTGCTGTAGAAAAATAAAGAAGTCACCTGCATCTTTCTGCTTAAAGGCTGTGAGTCACCAACACTTGTTCCAGCCCTGCTGAGACACAACAGCCCTCGCTCTGTCACACCACGCAGCTGACCCCAGGAATTTCATGCTTTTCACTCTGTTACACAAACCACAGTATTGAAGAACAAGTGTTGACACACACTCCTCAAGTGTAAACTGAGTGGGGAATGACTCTACAGCACTTGCTATGTGTGCTATTTCTCCTTTAAATCTGAGAAATCGGGGTTTTAGTCAAGGCTGCAGAAACTGTGTCTCCACCTTCAAGACGACTGTCGATGTATCTGTGTGGTAATTTGTGGAAGTTTCGGTGTGGCTAGTCAATTCTCATTGTACTTGGATTTACATTCAAATACTTACCGGACACAAACCAAGAGAATTACGCTCTTAAAAACAGCAAAGTGTCTGGAATCTTTTTAAAATCCATACAACTCTAAGGGTTTAATGTTACAGTTAAAAGGTGCACCAACAACTAATGCCAGCACTGACCAGTTCTTGCAGGCCTTCTTTTTCCCCATCTCTTTGCAAGATGGAGCTCTGAGGGATGATGGATCTGGCTTTTTCAAATCCTCTGAATCCAACAGCTCATCAGAGTCCAGAAGATCCTGAAAACATACCATGGAAGATAACATGCAGAAAAACAATTTGTTAGTAGGGAATGACATTGCTGTGTTACGTTCAAAGAAGCAGTGCTGTCTGTAGCAGCAGCATTGAAGTGCTGTAGCTGTGCCCTCCTATCTACATCTCCTCTCTGCTCTCACCACACCTCTGGGCTCTCAAGTCCTCACATAGGAGATGAGATATTTTGCCCTCGGGACGCTTTTCTACCTCTTAAGTTGTAAAGCTTCCCAAGAAGCATGGCTGAAACTATTTACAGTAGGAAAGAAGAGGAGACAGAAGGAGCAACAGCAAAGCCTCACAAACAAAACCAGATACCATCTCTTCATCGTTCATATCACTGGCAGAGAGTGTCCACAGCTTGGCAGCGGCTGGGTCCACAGAGGGTTTTCCTGGAGCCAAAACAAAGGAAGAAATAGTAGTTACTCCAGCCTTTGCCCCATCTACTCCCAACAAATAGAGTTCAAACAACTTTGGAAAGCCCCATTTCACAGGTTTTTACTGTAGCACTCCCTACTCCAGAGCTGTCTCCCTATTCCAGGTGATGTTTGTCACCCCAGAGGCAGGCAATCCAGACATTTAGCACACACCAGTCCTTACCTGAAGGAGCAGGTTTCTTGGCAAAGGAAAGTTTGAGCTGACTTGAGGATCCCACTTCGAAGTTGGGCTTCCTGCCTTCTATCTGAACTATGAGAAGGTCATGGCCTTGGTAACCCAAATGCTCTCGAACCGACTGGGCCTCCTCCGGGGTCAATGCTTCCTTTTGCAGCTGTAATGTAAGATTTTAGGTTAATCCCATGCAGAACCCCTTATTTCAGCACCCAGTCCAGGATTCAGGTGAACACAGACAATCAGTATTTTCAATGCTAAAGAAAACACTACCTTTGCAGTAACTAAAGTCGGTGGCAGGCAGTGTCCACGCACATTTACAGTAAATCAGGGTAGCTAAACACCTTGTCACCCAGCAAGTGCCCAGGAATCACCATCTACGTTTCAAGGTAACTGCACGAGGGAGTTTCTGGACACAGTTAGTACATACGTACCTCCTTCACTTCCACCAACCCAGAGAGAGTCAGAGCTGTGGGGAGTTTGGCTGCTGTCTTGATTCTGCCATTGTTTCCTGGAAGACATAAAAGCAGAAAGTAGGAGGAGGGAGGAACAAGAATAGAGGGCACAGAAAAACCTGGAAAAGCAAGAGCTTTAGAAGGAAGTCCTCAAGCCAAACCTCTACTTTAAAATCAGGCCCTTTCCAGCTGACAGCAGAAACAAACCAGAAAAAGTGTAAGCAGCTTGTTCACTAAAATAACACTCTGGGGTCACAAAGCTGTTCTGGCTCCAGATCTGTTCTACATATGCCAAAACCCTCCTCCGTGCAATTAACACTCACTCATCAAAAAAAGGAAAAAAAAAAACCCACCTCAAAACCCAAACAACAAAATCCCCCAAAACATTTTTACATATTAAAGTGAACAACTCATGAAGTTTTCAAAACACTGACTCCTAAATGAACATCACATTCAGAAACATAACATTCAAGAGCCTTGTTCTCATACGCAAAAGCTATTACAATCACCATTTAATCAAAAATTCCTTACAGGGTTATTGTAAGGGTAATAATAATAAATAATAAAGCACACAGGATTGTGCTGAACGGAATGCGTTCACCCTCTCTCACTAGTCCCACTTGCACTTTATTCCAAGTCCACCAAATTCCAGCCTGTCAGATGTGACCTTGGAAAAAAGAAACCGCATCTCCTCCAGACTTTGCACATACTTTGTTCTGTCCCAGAAGCGTTCCTCCCTGCCCCTAAGGTACCACTTGCACCACAGAGCCACTACCAGCTTCAAAGGACTGGTAAATCTTCCCAACCTGAAGAAGGCGTTTCTGCTGCCACTTACGCCACCATTTTCAGCACTGTAGATTGTGCCAACAGAAACACTGTCAGCTTAGGTGCTTCTGTTCTTATCCATTTCCCACTTCCATTCTGAACCAGCTCCCTATGCCAGCAAGATTTGAATGCAGGTCAAGCATAAGACCAAAAAATAATCTTGTGTTCACCTCCTTGTGTGTTCCTCCAGCTGTCCTATGACAAGTGCTCTGGCTTCATTCTTAAAACTTAGTCCAAACACTTCTGATATCCATGAATGAAATTTTTATGAAATTTACATGAATGAGTTTTTATGACATTTTCCATTAGGCATGGACAATTACTATTTTGTGAAACAGAATCCAACTTGAGCAAGCCAAGTGACTTTGTCTAAACAAAGCATACCCTGCTAATGACTGTACACTTGAAAAGAAACTGAAAGACTGATAAAAAAAAGAAACATCTTGCCCCAGAAGGTGCTGAAAGCTGGGTGATTGTCAAAGGAGCATGAAGTAAAGATCTGCATGGGAAATGGAGAACCAAGATAAGCAAAGAGTAATGCGGCAGCTGTGGCCCTGAAAGAGAAGGATGATGCCATAAATCTGCTGGAACAAAGAAACGCCAAGATAGGCTCAAGGAGAACAGACCTGCTGAAGAAGCCCAAATAGATAAGAAGGGATCCAGAGCATGAAAACATTTATTAAACTAAGGGGATGTATATCCTTGCAGGTGCATAACATTGATAAGGGTTGTGAATGGTCAACAAAATTTCACTAATTAGTGTCCTCAAAGTGAACTCTCTCATTACAACATGAAAACCACACCCCTAGTGCTAAAATCACCCCCTCTTCAGATAGAGACCCCTACTTACCGAGCATGCATAGTAAATTTAAGGAGTATTGTATCTTTAAACTAATGTAAGAAAAGAACTAACCAATTGTAGTTAAGTAGGTGTGACTGAAAGGCAGAACTGTTACTCTGAATGGTATAAATATGTAATGCAAGTGTAACCAGGTGTGTAGCCTTGTGGATTTAGCTCTAGCACCCATCTCTGCACAGAAATGAAATAAATAAATACCTCTGCTCTGTGTGTAAGATTGGCACACTGCACACTGGGTAAACGAACCCAGATTTGGGACAACACTTCCACCTTTTATGGATAACTATTTCTCTGCTGGCTTCTGGGACAGCCTGTCTTGGCATTTGCTACTTGTTTTCAAAACAACTTCAAAAGCACCTCAGAAACACAACATCTGCAACTATTTAACATCACATGCCCTAGGAGAAGACCAGTGTCCACTGACCTTTTCAAAGCAGTTTAGGAACAAGCTTATCCAGCACTTTTCATAGAAGGAAAGTGATTGAAAATATCTCTGACAGCTACCAGCTTAAACACAGGATAAAAACCTTGCTATTCAGGTTATGTGTCAGGAGAATTAAAATCTCTGAATGTTAGCAGGGTTCCTGCCCTTTCCACTTCAGCCTAATCCTCACAAGAATTGCAATGTTGCCATGAAAGTGGGGCTGATGTGGATTGTCTCACCTGATTCTGTAACCACCGGTTCTTTCAGGAGGACACGGCCCCCTGGCTTAAGTATCCGAGCTATTTCTGCCAGCACCTCCGCACTGTGCTGCGCAGTACTGCCTGGTACCATGCCAGAGAGAATTACATCGAAACTGGACTCGCTGTGAGCCGCTGAAAAGAAAGAGGAAGATGGTACAACTTTCACATAAACACACACAGCTTTGCTTAATACATCAGTTCCACCTCCCTCCTCATTTCCCAAGCTTGCGTACAACAGCAATAACTGATTAAAGACACCAGTCATGGGAAACATGACCAGTACATACCACTTTCTTTGCTTTACTGCGAGTGGTAAGAGTTAGCAGGAGGTGCTATTGTTGTTCTGCAGGATGACTTACAAAGCAGGGAAGATGTCAGCTCACACAACAGAAGCACCCTCCCCCTTTAAACAGAATAGTGAAAAATTAAGCTCTTCCTTACACTGAGACAGCTGGTTAATGTTTTCCACAGAGACACGATTATCAGCTCCCACCAGTGCCTGAATTTTATCCACCAAATCCTTCAGGGCTTCAACTGGTGAGGAGCTGTCCCAGATGATGGCCACGCGCTGGCCTGCTGTGACTCCGTACTCTCCCATTTCCGCAGCAGCAGCAAACCTGAGAGAGAGAGGAAGGATAAGTGCCAAGCACAGCCCGAACCTCTGTGGACTGTGATTTAATCACAGAGCATCGACTAGTTTTAATAAATGGGGATTATTTTCTGGAGACAGACAGCGCAGAATTCCCACGAGCTGAGCATTAACACGATATTAAGAAATAGCTACACTTAAGGGTGCAATTCAGTTTCTCTCCAGTTCAGAGACTGGTTTTGCAGGGAGACTGCCATGCTTAAAAAAACCAAACCAAAACAACACAACAAAAACCCCACAAGTTACCTGCCTTCCTTAAAGATTTGAATAGAGACATCCACAGCATTTCTGGATTTCCAGACTAGTGACAACTATATTAAATACTGCCTCGTCTCTCCTACTCAGGACA